>QXTE01000055.1:6390323-6486300 GCA_003942145.1 Platysternon megacephalum | reverse complement strand
TCCACGGTCAGGGGTGGGGTAGTGGTGGCGGCCCCCCCTAGAATTGCATGCAGCTCCTCGTAGAAGCGGCATGTCTGCGGCTCTGCCCCGGACCGTCCGTTTGCCTCCTTGGTTTTCTGGTAGGCTTGTCGGAGCTCCTTCACTTTAACACGGCACTGATATGAGTCCCTATTGTGGCCTCTCTCCATCATGCCCTTGGAGATCTTGTCAAAAGTTTTGGCATTTCGTCTCTTGGACCGTAGTTCTGCTAGCACTGAATCCTCTCCCCATATAGCGATCAGATCCAGTACCTCGCGTGTGGTCCATGCTGGTGCTCTTTTTCGGTTCTCGGACTGCATGGCTACCTGTGCTGTTCAGCTCTGTGTGGTCACATGTGCTCTCCACGCTGGGCTAACAGGAAATGAAATTCAAAAGTTCGCGGGGCTTTTCCTGTCCACCTGGCCAGAGCATCCGAGTTTAGATTGCTGTCCAGAGCGGTCACAATGATGCACTGTGGGATAGCTCCCGGAGGCCAATACCATCGAATGCCGTCCACACTAACCCTAATTCGAACCGGCAATACCGATATCAGCGCTACTCCCCTCGTCGGAGAAGAGTACAGAAACCGATTTTAAGAGCCCTCTAAATCGAATTAAATGGCCTCGTTGTGTGGACGGGTGCAAGGTTAATTCGGTATAACGCTGCTAAATTTGAACTAAAATCGTAGTGTAGACCAGGCCAAAGACAGTGATTCTTTATTTGTGACCTACACAGGTGGTTGCAACAGAAATTCATGCACAGAGGCAACCATCACATTTGCAGACCACAATTAGGACTCAGGCAGGAATCATTACAGGGGTCATTCAGTGTGGGAAGTAAACAATGCCTGGCTCAATTCATTACAGAAAGACACATTACTGGGGCTCATTGTCAAAATGCTGCTTCAACTCTCCCTGATTCGAATAGCCTCCCCTTCCCCCTGTTAAGCTCTTCTAATAGTCCTGGTGTCTGGCTGCTCAAAATCAGCCACCAGGCGATCCATCTCAACGCTCCACCCCTGGGGAAACTTTTCCCCCTTGGCTTTACAAATGTTATGCAAAGCAAGAAGGCTGCTATGACCAGGAAAATATTTTCCTCACTGGGGCCTAACCTGCCTAAAAGGCACTGCCAGCGACCCTTTAATCTGCCAAACACAGATTCTATGGTCATTCTGCACCTGCTGATCCTGTTGTTGAAGCACTCCATGCTGCTGTCAAGGTTTCCAGTGTATGGCTTCATGAGCCACATGAGTAAGGGATAGGTTGAGTCTCCCAGGATCATTATGGGAATTTCCACATCCCCCACTGGAATCATCTGGTCTGGAAAGAAAGTCCCTGCAAGCAGTTTTCTATACAGGGCAGTGTTCCTGAAGATGCGTGTGTTATGCACCTTTCCTGACTACCCTGCGTTGATGTCAGTGAAACAACCCCAGTGATCAACCAGCATCTGCAATACTATACAGAAGTAGCCCTGCCTGTTGATGTATTCCATTGCAAGATGGTCTGGGGCCAAAATTGGGATATGGGTGCCATCTATTGCCTTGCCACAGTTAGGGAATCTCATTGCTGCAAAGCCATTCACTATTTCCCACACAATACGCAGAGTCAAAGTCCTTCGTAGCAGGAGGCAATTAATGGCCCTGCACACTTCCATCACGGCAACCCCACGGTGGACTTCCCAACTCCAAACTGATTCATGACTGACCGGTAGCAGTCTGGAGTTGCCAGTTTCCACACAGTGATCGCCACACACTTTTCCACCATGAAGGCAGCTCTCATTTTGGTGTCTGCGCCAAAGGGTGAAGGCGAGCTCCACACGGAGTTCAAGAAAGGTGGCTTTGCACATATGAAAGTTCTGCCGTCTCTCATCATCCCATACCTGTATCACAATCTGATCCCACCACTCGGTGCTTGTTTCCTGAGCCCAATAGAGACGGTCCACCATGTGCAGCTGCTCCGTGAATGCCATCATCAATCTTGAATTGTTTCTTTCCACACAGCAGGATTCTTGTTCAGATTTGCAGGTCACCAAATACTGCAGGATCAGCTGCGTTGTGTTCATAATGCTCATCACATGAGCAGGGAGCAAGGCAGGATTCATGCTTTCAAGCACAGATGGCAGGCATAAAGTTTACAGGAGCAGTTGAAAAGCAGCGCACAACGCAGTCCGAAGCCCTTGGATTTATGGGACGGAGAAAACTGCATCATGGAGCTGTGATCCCATCCCCATGATGCATTGTGATCCGTTCCCAGAACTCCTAGCAGGAGATGGTGGCAATTTGCACAGTGGGCTAGCTACCCAGGGTGCACTGCTCTCTCTGTTGGTGCTAGAGCACCAACTGTGGACACAATCCGCCAACACAAGAAGCATTGTATGAACATACATAAGCAATATAATTACAGCGGTTTATAACCATCGACGTAACTTAAATTGACCTAACTCTATAGTGCAGACATGGTCTCAATCTCCCTGGCTCCAGATTAAGCCCATTACTTCTTTTCCTGCCATTAGTGGATATAATCAACAATTGATCACCATCCTTTCTATAATAGGCCTTAACATATATGAAGATTATTATCAGCCCTCCACCCCCAGTCTTCTTTTCTCAAGACTAAATATGCCCAGTTTTTTAACCTCTCCTCATAGGTAAAGTTTTCTAAACCAGTGGTTCTCAACCATGGAGGTACGCAGAGGTCTTCCAGGGGATAAATCAACTCATCTAGATATTTGCCTAGTTTTACAACAGGCTACATAAAAAGCACTAGCAAGGTCAGTACAAACTAAAATGTCATACAGATAATGACTTGTTTATACTGCTCTATATACACTATACTCTGAAATGTAAGTACAATATTTATATTCCAGTTGATTTAGTTATATCGTAAAAATTAGAAAGTAAGCAATTTTTCAGTAAGAGTGTACTGTGACACTTTTGCATTTTTATGTCTGATTTTGTAAGCAAGTAGTTTTTAAGTGAACTTGGGGGTATGCAACACAAATCAGACTCCTCTAAGTGGTATAGGCCAGAAAGGTTGAGAGCCACTGTTCTAACCTTTTATCATTTTTGTTGCTCTCCTCTGGACTCTCTCCAATTTATCCACACCTTTCCTAAAGTGGGGTGCCCAGACTTGACACAGTACTGCAGCTGAGGCCTCACTACTGCTGAGTAGAGCAGGACAGTTACCTCCCATGTTTTATCATATTGGCACCCATGTCAGCTTTATATCTCCATCTGAGCTGACTGAGCCTCAGCAGTCAATTGCATTACTCAGCATTGGGAGACTTGGTTGAAGGCCAAATAAGACTGGGGTGGTGATGGCTGATTGGGTGAAGCAACTGGAAGATATGGTAAGGATAATACCAGCCCCTCTGACTGAGGGATGCTACTGCCATTTGTTGACCAGGTATGCAAGCCGTAGGGCTGGTTAGACTCTCAGCTGCTGCTACACAATCAAGTAGTAGTGAGAGCCAGACTGGCTTCTTTCTAGCTGTGGCCCACCAAAAGGTTAGAATCACTTCTTTCACATGTGGACCCTGCAACTGTAATTCATGTCTTTGTCTCCTCACGATTAGATTTCTGGGTTTATTTTAAGATGCTGATACAAATAAGATCAGTGGAGCTGCTTGAGCTGGAGCCCTATTGGTATAAATGAGAGAGGGCTGCTGATACACCATCATTCACTACAGACCCTTCTGTTTGGATTTTGCTCCCCTTCCTTGATCAACAATAGCCAAGTTTGTTGATCTTCAGGGCATGCTGTATGACCCATATTTTCTCCCTTGATTTTAGGAAGCGAGGAGACTTGTGAAAATAGTGCCTCTGTCAAACAACACTTCAATACTCAGGAGAAGTCACTACAAAACAATTCAATTTGCTGAGTCAACTGACGTCCCTGGTGCTGCAAAGCTTCCAGGGCTAGATTCACAAGGGAAACTTAGGCACTGCAACTTGGGCACCCTGCTACTTAGTGGAATTCAATGCATGCACAAATACCAGCATGCTGAATGATGAAATGCTTAAGCTACCCAAAAGGAAATGCTGAGGAGAGTAGTAGGCCCCACACCGTGCCCCTCAAAGGGAGTTAGGTGCCTTAGTTGCCTCCCTCTAGCCTGAACTATCTCCATCTGGGATTCACAACCATGTACCTCTCTCTTGGAGTTTAACCTGGCTTAAGCACCAGTCATTTCTCAGGCAGAGTAGGGACTTGAACCCAGGTGTCTCACCTCCCAGATGAGGACGATTTAGACAGTTGTGTACATGCCTGCCACCAAAATTTAGGTGCCTCAAGGACTTCAGTGGTGGAAACTCAGGCACCTAATTTTAAGAATGCCTGTGATGCTGAAATGTTGGACTTAGGCACTTCAACTGGCAGTTAGACAACCAAGTCCCACTTGTGAATCTAACCCCCAGTGTGTTTGAAGTATGTTTCTGATGGTTTTATTGAAGATGTAGTACCAGGACATACAAGTGATGACGTAAAAAGGGGGAAAGAGATTGATCACCAACTTGCATAAGATGCCAAATAGCTGAACTGACTGAGCCACTGTTAGACAAACGAAGAGATTTTCCCAGTGGCAAGACTGCATGCAGCTGATTTCCTCTACCAAGGCACTCAGTGTTTGCTTTCTCTGAAGAACTACCAGTTTTAGATCCAGAACCCTGGAAGTTTTCATCCTTGTATGGCTGTGAGCAGGTCTCCCCTTGATCGTGGTGATTAAAAAACCAAAATATAGCAAACTGTTGATCAAAAATTACTAAACTGTGTATTTCCCTAATTCAACCTCCGGTAGAACATCTTTCTTCAGCAAGACCAGCTTCCCCACCATACTGAATTGTGAATGTCTTTAATATTTTGCAATTTTTAATGAGACTTCATAACTGTTTGCTATTTTAATACTGTTATTACAAATATTTACCTGCTTATGTTTAGTGGAGGTCTGGACAGATTATGGAATGTTTCATAATCCCCCCAAGGTTCATCAGCTCCAAAAGCTTGAGAAATCCTGCAATAAGGGATTTAGATTAACAAAACAAAACAAAAACAACTGAAGGCTTTTCTGTTAAGACCTGTAGGCTGAGATTGTTAAAGCTGCCTAAGGTATTTGGACACCCACTGTCTCTTTAATTTTAATGGAAATCAACATTCTAANGTGTGAGTGCCACTGAAAATCAGCTCGTGTGCCGCCTTCGGCCATAGGTTGCCTACCCCTGTTCTAAAGTATTTGTGTGTGTCTACTACACACAGTGCTCCAAGAGTCTTGTTGGAGCATTAATTACTTATTTAGAGGCAATGGACAGCAGTGACTTAGATGAGGACAAAAACTATTGCATCTAGGTTTTGAGGAACCCAAGACATATAAACTCAAGCCATCTTCAGTGATCTCAAAGTACATAGGGGAAACAGGGTTGATGGATCAGACTTGAAATCTGTGGCAAAACAAAGAGTATAATGAAGCTAATAAGCCACATTAATGTAGAGCATTTTCTCAATCAGTGGTTCTCAGCCTGTGGCCTGCTTGCGCATGTCAATCAGCACACAGTTGCGGTCCATGTGATATCCTCAGGGACATACAGGTAGTACATGTATTGCTTGGATACAGCCCACATAACACACAGAGAGCTGCATATGCAGCCCACAATGGTAAATAAGTTGAGAACCACTGCTCTACATGAATAATAATCAAAGGACAACTAATAAAGTGTTCAAATCAATTTACTGGTGGTTAGGAGGTCAGTGAAGCTAATACCAAATTAAGTAAAATGTGTAATTTATATGAACTCATTGGAGGATTTTCAGTTCCTTGCTGTGGTTTGTTGTTTCTGAAGTTCCCCTGGGAGCTCAATTATGACAATCTAATGGGAGGGGGGGGGGGCGGGGGGAGAAAGCGGGAATTAAAACAGTCATCCAACCACAATGAAGAACATTTACCAATTATTACCATTCAGAAAAGTCAGTTGTACTACATTACCACTGGAAAGTACAAGCAGAAATTGCTGTAACAGGAAATTTTATTTCAACTAATTTTCTTTCACTGAAAATTGTATCAACAAATCATGCAAATTTATTTCCCCTGCCCCCCAATCTACCAAACTTCTAGTACTTGCTTGGCATTATTTTAATTAGAGAATTCTGAACAACTTTTCTTTTTTATTCTATTAACTAGACCAAGTTTAAGAATTTGTCAGTTTGATTTTGGAAAAATTCCAGTTTAAACTAAATGCAGTGCTGTAACTTGTTGAAAGTAATTTTACCAGTGGTCTTTGAACAATGCAACTTTTTCAGCAGAGTCCAGGGGAAAAAAAGCCCAATCCTTGACTGCCACCTTTTATTATAAACAAACAAAACAAAAACCAACTCACAAATAAAATAAACAAACAAAAACTCAACAGCATTACAGGAGGACATAGAAAAAAAGAGAGAGACAGATGTGCTGAGGAGACAGGAAGGAAGAATCTTAAAACAGGGCTCCCAATACTAATTTTTTATGAATATTTAAGTCAACTGAATGTTAGGGTAAAACTGTGACATGACATAACAGACAATTAAGTGTGTGACTAAACAACTCATTTTGACTATCTGATTCCATTTGAAGTGTCACTCAAAATATGCATGATACATAAATGCAGTTATCAATATGTGAGTCTTCAGGACTGACACAGACAATATGCTCAGGTTCTATGGATACAAAAAGCAAAGAAAGGACAAGTAATTTTATGGTGATTCCAGATAGTTTTACTGATTCCTGGTAAATTTTAAACAGTGATCAGTACCCTAGGTTACAAATACAAGAGATGGGAATTGGATTATTTGGTTTTAGTAAATAGTTCTGGAACTTTTTATCTCCGGATTCAAATCCAAACTATTGTACCTGAAAGTTGTACTCAGTTGATGGCTGTTCAGTGGTTATGTAAAATGAGCTTGTGATCTCAGTTCAGAAAACTGGGAAAGCAATTCCATAGTAAGTGGCATAAACCTCTTTGAAAATGGAGAGTTTATTACACTGATATAAGAAATAGGAAAGGTCTTAATAATGTTCCTGTCCTAGTTATATAGTATGTATGGATATGATTCCAATAAAGAAGCAACATCAGAAAAACTGAAAAAGTTCCAACTGTTATTTCAGAACTAAGTTCCTGAAATCCAACATCTACCATGAGGAAGAGTAATTGGAAGGGTACTGAAGACCAAACAATCCTTATGAGCATGGTACAGATTTCTAAATGGAGAGCTAGGAGATGGTAGTGCTGTAACAGTGTGTTGAGAATGAAGTTTGATCTTCCTTTTGAATGGAGGAGATGTGTACCCTAGCATTATGAGGAAAAGCGAGAGGAATAGAAATAGAATTCCTGGTACTGTCTTTCTAACCTGATAGTATGGCAGGAAATAAATGTTAATACATTTTACAAATAGTATAGCTGTGAAGAGGACTGTTACAGCCCAGATGGAGAGATCCAAGCCACAACCTCAGCTTCAATTTATCCAGCCCAAATGCTGTCCCCTCATCTCAAATGATCAACAGTTCCATGTGTGTCACTCAGGCATTTTCCATTGTGCTGCTTCATTCAGTGATCTGGACATAATGGAGATGAAATCTTTCCATATCTATTTTACACATTTAGTTGAAGTGGGGAAAAACTGCAAAGTTCCCTGACTCAAGCAGGGGACAGAGCTTCTTTCAGGAGCATCAAGAGTCAATTAAGACATTGTACCTGATCCTTGGACTAATTTTCCCACTGCCATCCACCTGTGCAAAGTGGATGTAAAACAATATTATTCTGACTTAGCAGCATTTTACATCTACTTTGCATAGATTTAAATGCCTACACAACGCACAGGTCAGTGGAGAATCTACCCCAGTGTTTCACAGATTGAGCTGTTTAAATGTAACCACACAGTGGGTAGAAATAGTATAGTCCTAGAAGAGTGAGAAAAATGACTCCCGGGTGGTGTAACTCTATCTGATGTTATGGTTACATGGAAGTCTGCCAGCTACTAAGTATGAGAAAAACACATCCATAACGTAGAGAGCCAATCCATGGCCTACGCTTTCTGTCACTATGGACAAACACATAGCTCTGCATACATATACACCAGTAAATAAGACTCCTCCTAGAGTTCCAACTCTTGATGGGAACTCCTCCTGCTCCTAACCCTTTCTACACTTGCATGGCTCTCTGCACTCCTGATAGAGGCCTAGTCTACATTCAAAATTTACATCACCCTCACCACATGGCTCAGGGCTGTGAAAAATTTAATGCTGTGTGACAGAGTTAGGTCAGCCCACTGTAGATGCACCTAGGTCAATGGAAGAATTATTCCATCAAGCTGGCTACTATCTCTCAGGGGGTGGATTTACTACAGTGATGGAAAATCCTGTTCCACTGCTGTAGTATAAGTCTACATTACAGTACCACGGTTATGCTAAAGTGGCACAGCTACAGCTCTGCAGCTGTACTGCTGTAGTGTACACACCCTTGAAAAGATTGATTAACTACATCAAGGGAAAAAACGCTTCTGTGCATGTTGGAAGACTCTACACTATAATATTACAGAAGCATGGCACAGGGTTATAGCGGATCCACTTTAGAATAGACATATCTACTGTGCTCAAGGGTCTGAAAAATCCACACACTCCTGAATACTGTATCTATGCCAACCTAATCCCCAGTGTAGACACAGCCAGGTTGAGGGAAGAATGCTTCTGTTGATCTAGCTACTGCTGCTTGGAGAGGTGGAGTTCCTACAGTGACAGACCAATCCTTTCCACTGCTGTGCTGCTGTAGTTCCCATAGTATAGACATGGCCTAGTGACTCAATTCCCCTAACCCAAGCGTTCTCAAACTTCATTGCATTGCGATCCCCGTCTGAAAACAAAAATTACTTCACAACCCCAGGATGGGGGACCGAAGCCTGAGCCTGCTCAAGCCCCACTGCCCCGGGGCCTGAGCCTCACCGCTCTGGGCAGGGGTGCCAAAGCTGAAGCTCAAGGGGGCCTGCAACCTGAGCCCCGCTGCCCAGTGCTGAAGCCCTCCGGCTTTGGCTTCGGTCCTGGGCAGTGGGGCTCGGGCTTCGGCCCTGGGTCCCAGCAAATCTTAAACCAGTCCTGGCGACCCCATTCAAAGGTGGTCACGACCCACAGTTTGAGAACCACTGCAGCCTAACCAGACAGCTCCTACATACTAACCCCCTGACACTGCTGAAATAATAAAGACTCCTCTCCCTCCCTAACAAAATTAAATAGAAGTATTAGAAAGGGAGTGGGGTACACAGTGTAAGACTAGAGCACCCACCATTCACACACACACCCTCTTCAATCTCCACAAGGCTTGCTGCCAAGTTTCTCTCCAGGGAGCCCAATGGCAGAAGACGGCCAGCAGCGGTAGCATCTCCATTATTGCTGAGCATAGGTAGTGCTGTGCTCTCAGTCCCATCCTCCGCTGATAGCAAGGACCACCTTGGAGACGGGGCCCTTCCAAATAAAACTGGAAACGCACCAGCTCAGCATGGCCATGAGAAACGATGATAAATCGCACTACTGTTGTTTTACACCCTCACATGCACAGGTGCAAGGCAAAGGGAACATTAGTCACTAGCCCAGCACTGCAACCCCCAGTTCCCGTCTCAGCCTGCTCGGGGGTACCAGCACAAGCACACCCTCCCGTCAGCCGTCGTGATACATCACCAGGTGTTTCAGCTTGGGCGGGGGGCCTGCGGCAGATAACACCTCCCCAGCTCCACCCCGACTGGGGCGCTGCCCATCAAATACATCGGGGGCTCCAAGAGCTGGTTTTGCTGTTTGTGCGGCACACGGTGTCACGGGGGGGCGCTCTGGAAAATGGCCCCACAATGGTACCTAGTTTATGGGCCGCCCCCCATGGCCCCAGCTCTTGCGGAGAGTCCGAGCGGGAGACGCCTCAAGCGCCGCCGCACCTGGAGACGGCGTCGGGGTTTGCGCGCGCGCCTCCGCAAACTCAATAAGGCCGGTGCCAACCCCTCAGGCTGCTCCGGGGCGCCCCCTGACCGCGCCTCCCCTCCCCTCACGAGCGACGTTTAAAGAGCGGCCTGAGGGGCTTGGCCCGGCCGCACGCAGGAGGCGGGGCGGGGCTGTGCAGAGAGCGGGGGGGGGATCAAGCTTCGGGCGCCTTCGACACTCTCGGAAAGGCGGCTCAATCTCCGCGCGCGAGCGGAGGGATACCCACGGCATTCTAAACAAGGTGCGCATGCGCTACTCTCCCGCGCGGGGGAAGGAGCAGAAGGGAAACGGTACCTCGCCCTGCATCTCACAGTGACACACGCGCTCAACTGCTCAGCAATATGGCGCGCGTGCGCACTCCGTCGGCCCCGCTCAGTGCGCGAGCCAGAAGCAGTTGGTTCCACCGCGCGTGCGCCAACGCTCTCCGCCCATCGTGCTTCGCGAAGCTGTCATGGCGGCTCCCTGAGGCCGGTTGCGGCACATGGGTTGGAAGCTCGGTGGCTGCGGTCAGTGAGGGAGCAGCGCCTCAGTCTGGCTGGTGGGGGGCCGAAGAGTGAGCGCGAGGCAGCAGCAGGCGTGGAGGATGTGGGCGCTGGAGCGGGCGCTCCTGAGGGGCTTCCCCAGCGCCGCGGAGTCCCGGCGGGAGAAGCAGAGCGAGTTGGCCGCGGCAGGTGAGAGGCCGGGCCGGGGTCCCCGAGGCTGCGGCGAAGCCGGGCCGGTGGGACGTGCAGATAGATGGTGCCGCCTGTTGGGGATGCTGTAACTGCCCAGCTCTGCGGAGTGAACCCGGCCCCAGGCGCTGCAGGGTCCCCGCACCGCTCGCCAGGCCGCCTTAGTGCGCCGTGCAGGAGACCGGGGGTTGTTACTTGTAACACCTCAACATACACCTGAGCAGGGCGTTACCGGCTCTGCTGCTGGTGGTGGGGAATGGCACCTTGTTGCCCTCGAACAGAAGGGTCAGGTAGCGTCGGGTCACAGGGTCTGGCTAGTACTGCCAAACGGCGCGCGCTCAGCTCGGGTTCCAGTGGCTGTGAAGACACAGCAGCGTTGGTTAGCAGCTGTAGTTAAGCCTATAGGGCTGCGTCTGCACGGCAAAGTGAAAGTATGATTGTAGCCGGGGCAGACATATTTGTGTTAGCCTTAATTTAGCTAGCATGAGTACCAATAGGAGCATAGACATGGTGGCACGGCCTAGCAACCGGAGTATGTTCCCAGGGACCCTGGAGGGCTTGTACTCTGGTTGCTAGCTCGGGTTGAAGCCTGTACTGGTATGGCTTTGCTACTGTTGTTATCCGTGGTAGTAGACTAGAGCTAGCATAGGTATGTCTGTTTCTGCTACAATCACATCTTCACTTTGCACTATAGATGTCCCCTAGAAGGAGTTTGTGGTTGAATTTGAACTGCTAACTGAAGTTAACAAGCTGAGTTGCTGTGTCTTCACTGCTATTTTAAACCAAGTATGGTAGCTTGAGTTAGAGCACTTCTTTTTTTGTCATGTTGACATACCCAAAATGACATAATTTGGCTTGTGCCAACCGGGCTGACTGTACTTGATGCTACAATTACTACTAAGACAAAGAGTATGTCTACGTTACAATTAAACACCATTGGCTGGCCTGTCTCAGCTGACGGGTTCGCAGGGCTCAGGCTGCAGGGCTATAAAGCTGCGTCATAGATAGCCTGGCTCAGTCTGGAGCCTTGGCTTTGAGACCCTCCTGAGCCCGCTGCAGTTTTATAGCCTTTCAGCCCAAGCCTTGCAAGTCCAACTCAGCTGACACGGGCCAGCCAGGCGTGTTTAATTGCAGTGTAGAGGTACTCAGCCATTGAGGATATCGGGGATGTACTGATTATTGTTTAACTACACTAAAAATTCTTGGTTTGACTTTAACATGACAAGTTACTGGCATTGGCAAATTGTTTGAAATTGGTAATAACATGAAACGCCTTTGTTTTGCTCTCCTTCCCTGCAATAAATTGGTACATGCTAGTTATTCCATATTTTTATCAGTCATGTAACTAATTACAATGAAAGGTACTTTTCTTGGGAGGGTCTGATGAGGCTGTAAGTGGCCCATTTTTCTTCTAACACACTCAGTGGCTTTTTAAATGCAATCTTTCATTCTTTGTGAGGAGAGTCTTCTTTATTTCAAGCATAAACAAGCATTTGCCCTCTCAAGCCAGGCATCCACCTATTGAAATACTTAAGTGTCAGTGGGGAGAGAAACTTTTGAGCTTTGACTAAGCAGGTGGTGGATTTTGAAAGAGAATGGCACAGGTCCAGATGGCCCTTGTCTGTTTTACTCAAAGAATGCTCTTATACCAATTCCATCACAGTAATATCCAAGCACCTTCCAGTTTTTTTATTCAGTGATGTGACCAACATCTGTCATGTGATTTCTCTATTATCTTCTTCCCGGTGAGAGAATTGTGTGTGCAGGGTAATACTGCTGTGTGTGTTTTGTAGAGACAACAATGTTGAAGTGCACCTTGTACGTGGAACAGAAGGTGAGAAGGTTTGTAATGGTACTTAGTTGCTGTGAGATTTCATTTCTTACTTTCAAACTAGCCATTGAGAAAGTGTAAGGATATTAAAGAAGGTACTAACAGTGATTCCCCCAAGTGACAGTGACCCCCCACAATTTGTCCCCCACACTTTAAAATCCAACAGTTTCACCTAGTACAAAAATCTCTTGGGTGTTCTGTTAAAACTTGTAAGCTACTGTCAGTAGAAACCATTGATTGTATCTGTCCTGGGTATTACTATGTAAAACTTACAAACAAGTTAATTGACTTTGTTCTTGAAGTGAACACTATGTTACCACCCCTGCTGTGAGCTATAAGCCATTAAGTGACTTTCACTTCATTGTAACAGCAACGGCTCCTAGGAACAGACCCCCCACCCTCTGTGATTAAAGGGCCGGGAGTCTCAAATGAATTAGCACACACCCCGAAAGTGGTGGAGACAGTAAATTAAGATATGGAATGTATGTTGATGAATGCTTGATGTACATGGATGGTTAGGGAGGTGCCAGCCTAGAAAGGGAGTATCCATCGGCCGAAGAATGTGTCAAGTGGACCACCAGACAACCCTCCGAGGGTAAACTGGGATCCACCCCATCACCTGGAAGGATGAGAAACACAAACTTTGGACAGTGAGGAGCCACCAGGAATGTGCCATCTGCTGATTGAGTCAGCAACAGCAGGATGAAACAGCTCCAATAGACTAACATAGGAATTAATTCCTATAAGAATGGTCTCTCAAGACTGAGGACTTTGAGTCTCCGGTTCTGCTGTCAACCTCCAGGAGCATCAGGTGCGCACCTGACACGGACTCGGTGCCACTCTTGTGTACAGGATACCTGGCCAGTATTCTGTCACAAGCAACTTCTAGGCTGGTAACTATAACACCTATACAGAACTTGAATGAATGATTGTGTGAATAAATATATATATAGGTGTATAAAGAATAAGTAGTGATCGGAATAAGTAGTTAAACAACGTTGTTTACTGTTATCTTTTGTTTTATTATGGTATTTACAATAAATGTGACAAATGTCTTGTCCCCTTTAATAAGATCCTGCTGGTTTTTATTGGTCTAATATAATTGGTATAACAAAAGCTCTGTCTGTTGCACATTTGTGCTTCACCCTTACTGTAGAGAGTCCTGTTGTGTTTCAGGAGTGGAGTTGTCAACCATGGTCTTCACCCTGGAGCTTTATGTGATCTTTTAGATATGCTGGGTCCAGTCCATTGAGCACCTTGAAGATAAGGTCCAAGATCTTGAACTTGATTTGCTATTATATAATAAGGCAGTTTATAGAATGAAGGAGAAGTTTGATGTGGTCACAGTAGTAGCTTATGTTGTTGAAACGGATGTCTCCAGGGTGGGTTTCTTCATTGTTGGTCACACTATCACATTCCTTCCCTGAACAAAGGATAGGCTGTTCTGGTGAGTGGCAACAGTTGCTCATGACCCTTTCATCAGCCAGGAAGAGCATGGGTCAAATTCACAAGTCTTGAGTCAAGACTGAGTACTTACAGAGGTCCAGTGCTGCTTGAGGATTGAATGTACTGACCTGCAGGAAAACACGCACGCTATTTGTTGTCCATCATAAGGGAAATAGACCCATGCTGTTTGAGAAGCCTTCCTAAATGTGTGTGAACTTTTCAGCAATGTAGGATGATAGTTTTTTGCAGCGCTTCACTGGGAATAGAGTTAAGCCTAGCCTGAGCATTTCTGAAAATCTCATTTTGTGTGCAAACTTCTTGATAAGTGGTAAAGTTACCATGGTAAATAGTTTCCTTATCTATATAAGAATTTATCTTGCTCATTCCTTGTGAATATCTTTGGCAGCTACAGAAGGGGTGTGTGACATAGGCTATGTTAGATGGAAACGTATTATTTGAACTCCTTTTTATAACAGTGTGTTGAACTAATCCTTTCTCTTTCCTTCTCAGAAAATTGTCTCATGATCTCTGAAAAGGTCTTCTAGCCTGTGATACAGAGCTAGTGTCTCAGTGAGTTACCTATGGCATTTAAGACATTTTTGCACTACAAGTGCTGGTCTCACTTAAGACCATTAAAATCTTTCTATTTAGTTTTAATGTGTACATCCTGTACATGTAAAATATTTTCAGGTCTTTTGCCTGAAACTTGAGGTTTCCTTAGTGGTGTTGAAAAATATGATTGTTTATGCTTGAACTCCATAGAGCAATTCATATTTTCATTGGGAAAAGGTAGCACTGATTTGTAAAATTCAGCTTGAACATAAAGATCTCAGCCTGCTGGGGGTGTTCTGTTTGAAGAAGGTGTATTTGCATTTAATGTCAGGTGAATAGAGATTCTTTTTTCCTAGGATGAGTGGGGAATGTTTAAAGTTTTGGTTTGGATCGCTCTTATGTGCCTTAAAACATCTGTTGCTTTATATCTTGCTGTCATCGCACTCTGATTTTTATTTTTTTTAATTCCAGGAAGTGAATCCTTACTGCAGTTGCATTTCGAAGGGAACTATGAGGCCATTTTATTAAGTGAAGTGATCCAGGATGTTTTCACTAAACTCACGATGACAGAGGAGAAGATTGACACCTACTTGGAGAAGCTGATAGTAGCATACCTGGACTGTTCTGTTGCAGATGCTGATAACATGGAAAGGTGGAAATCATTGATTTATTATATGTGAGGCTAGAAGAGGCTATGTTAGTTTTATTAGAGGTCATTTTATCTTCTATAAAAGTTGACAGTATGGGACTTCTAAAATTTTTGTTCCAGGAGGACAGATCTCAGAGATAAAACCCAAGAAATCTATTTAGAAACAGAAAAATCAATAATGAATTAATTTATTTCACTATATTATATTTCAACATAGTGGGTTCAGGTGTTTTTTTGAAGTCACATCCATTGTTGGCAGTGTTTTTGTCCGAAGCTACTGGAATCAAGAAATTAATCAGTTTTAAATTAATCTCACCTTTCCTCTGCATCCACAAACAATTGATCATTGTTTGTAATTCTGTAAACATCAGATTACATATATGTCAATAATTAAAGTTCCACAAAACATGACATAACAATGTTTACATTATGCAGTGTGAGTCACACTGTGAAAATATCTTTATCCTTTTAAAATAACAGATCTTAACTCAAGGACTATTTCCTATGAGTAAGAACTATTTTCTCCTCCTGACTTTCTATAAAGCATTTATAGCACTTCCACTGTACAATACATTCAAGTCCTCTTTCTAACACTAGATGTTAATATGTCTGGATTTAATGTTTGCAGTTTGTCACATAAATAATATATAGTTTAAGGATTCCTAATTGAATGGAGTTATGAAAGTGGGTTTTGTTGTCGTTTGTTTGTTTGTTTTTAGTTTTTTTTAGAGAAAGTGGTAGCAAGGAGAGCAGACCCAGCCCAGTTGGTGTGGTGGGGAGTAGTGGCAGGGTAGGAACCATTTTATATTTATAAGGTGTACAATAGATAAGGTTAAGATTTTGTCATTGTTATTTTTAGTAAAAATCAGGTCACGGGCAATAAACAAAAATGCATGTAAGCCCATGACCTGTTTGTGACTTCTACTAAAAATAATGGGGAGGAATGCGGGTATGAGAGCCCAAGCCCTACTATGGGTAGGGCCCTACCAAATTCATGGCCATGGAAAACATGTCATGGACCATGAAATCTGATCATCCCTCCCCCCCCCCCCCCGGTGAAATCTGGTCTAGTGAAATCTGGTCTAGTGTGCTTTTACCCTATACTATACAGATTTCACAGGGGAGACCAGTGATTCTCAAATTGGGTGTCATAAGGTTATTTTAGGGGAGTTGCGGTATTGCCATCCTTACTTCTGCACTGCCTTCAGAGCTTGGTGGCCAGAGAGTGGCAACAGTTGGCCAGGCACCCAGCTCTGAAGGCAGCGCCCAGCCAGCAGCAACGCAGAAGTAAGGGTGGCAATACCATACCATGCCACCCTTACTTCTGTGTTGCTGCCTTCGGAGCTGGTCGGCCAGAGAGTGTCAGCTGCTGACTAGGGCCCAGCTTTGCAGGCAGCAGCGCAGAAGTAAGGGTAGCCGTACCGCATCCTCCCCTACAATAACCTTGAGACCCACCCACCACTCCTTTTTGGGTCAGGACCTCTACAATTACAATACCATAAAATTTCAGGTTTAAGTAAATGTAATGATTTCAGCTATTTAATCTTACATAATCTTATCCTTAACAATAGTAATTGCACTGGGGGAAGGGCTGCAGGAGAACAAAAGAGCAAGATGGTAAAGTAATGGTAGCCAAGAAAGTGCAAAGAACTGTAAATGCCTACATACAGTATGAGAAACTTAAAAGCAATAAACGGTTTAGCGAGAATGTCAGGTACAGTGTCTCAACCAGGGCTTGTGCTGTCAGATCTAGTGGTTGCAGCAGTGATGGTCAGAGGCCAGGAACAACACTGAAGATCAGAGCCAAGAGTGAGAATCCAGGAGTCAAAGCTGGGGTCGGGAGTCCAAAAGCAATCCAAGACACAGATCAGTCACTATGGCTGGCAGGGAAGCTACCTCATTGCACAGACCCTTCCTGAAACAATTTCTGGGCTTAAATAGGTTGCCTGGACCAAGCAGGGTCCATGAGGGAAGATGTCATTCTCGCCTTGCGAGGCAGTACTTCTGGTTGTATTTATCTCTACTGCACTACCATGGCTGCAGGGTAGTGGCAAGGCGTCAGTTATCTCACACCCCACAGACCCAGGTTCCCTTATAGGGATGTAAAAAACGTTTAAAACCGTAACTGTGTAACCGATTAAAATTCTATCAGTTAAACGTTTAACCGGGGAACTAGGGGTGCGGGGATGCTGCATGCCGGGGATCCCCGCTGCCAGGGGTGACATTTAATTGTTAACAGAAACCGATAAGCATTGAGCTTATTGGTTAACCGGTTAAACTTTTACATCCCTATTCCTGTCCCTGCAGAACTTCACACAGTGAAGGCAAAATAGATGTAACTGACTCTTTTGAAGCATTGGGCTGAAAATAATAATGGCCTCCCATGATCTCTGGTCATAATCTATCAAAACGATATGTTTATCTGTAGAGGTGGGGAGAGCAGCATTCTTTGTAAAGGACTTTATAGTCTATCAAGTGGAAAAGGTCAGGAAGTAGAATATGCAGAGAGATATTCTGAGCTATAAGAATACAAATATAGTGCAGTGTGCTACTGGTCTCTGGATCAGAACAGTTTTAATGGTGACTGACTTCTTTTTCTGAAATTAAATATTGGATGAAAATCAGATAGGGATATAGTCTGGAGACAGTCTTAATATTGTAAACTGTTTCTTGGAACATCTTGTTCGGAGTATACAAAGAAGAAAGACCCCACTCTATCAGAGATTGAAAAATGTACCCAGTACGTACTAGCCCAAGGTCTAATCCTAATCACCAAGCTGAAATACACCGTCTCTAGCCTAGTGTGGTGCACTTTAAAGAAATGAGTCTTTTGAACAGTTGAAGTTTAACTGTTCAAGATATTATCATCTGATAATAAATAGTACTCAACATTGATGCATCTTGTTGATTTAAATTAAGCCCTAAAATGATAATGTGCCCCACACCCCAATGAATTTACAGTGGACTCCACCTCTTTACAGGGTTTCATTGCTTCTGTTGCTGTACTCCTGATGTGCAGAAGATCTTCTGCCTCTCAACTGCTCTCTCTTCTGTACCTCAGTCTTTGGTACGTCTTACTCCTCTTGCCCTACTTACAGGAGCAGTAGCTCACAAGTCTCTGCTCTTTTTTCCCCCCCCTCACCACCCACTTCTCATTTTGTGAAGAGCAGCCCTGGGCCTATTCCACTCCCTGTCCCCTACCTTCCCTGTGAAAAATAAAGCAGCTCAATCCACTCTGCTTCTTCCCGCTCTCAAAAATAACTTCTATCTAATCTATCCTATCCTATCCTATCCTAGAGACTTGTGCCTCTGCTCCTTTCCTCTCCTTGAGAGAGAGATGGTGACTCCCTGGCTCCATTCAACCCACATGCCCAGGCAAAATAAATAAAATCTATTCATTCATCATTTTGAATTATGATGGTCCATTTAGATGAGTCAGCTATCGAATGGTAACACATTTTGCTGCCAGAAGGGAGATATATTTATGGGCTTTGATCCTGAGTCAGTTGTAACTTGGAACGTTTAGGAGACTGGGTACGTGTTACCTGCAGAGAAGGAGCAACTTTTGTATCTCTCAAGTTTGATTCAATTCAGAGTAACATTGGTGACTTCTGAAGGAACCACATTTAGCCTATCTCTGCCTGCAGGTCACCTTGATGTGTGATCTTGGAGAGTGGAAGGAAGTAATGTTTGTGTGATATAGGAAGAGAGAGAGGGAATGGACTATCCCAAGGGAATCCCAAAAGGGCTCAATGACCTCTTTGGGGAAAGAATAAGTCCCATTTGCTCCTTTTCTTTTTGGTATCCACGTTTGTTTTTTGTATGTCACCTTGTTGCTGTCTCTTTGGTCTTGAAGTATAGTATGTTCATGGATCCAACATGTTAAGAAAGAAAGCCATGGAAAACAGAAAGGAATCCAAAAGTTGAATGAAAGCTTAAACCACAAGAAACCTCATCAGCACCCCTGATTGTTGACTTTTTCATCCGATGCTCTATTTATGTTCTCTAACAATATATAAGTTGGTCAGTTCTTTTTCAAACAAAATCACCAATTATACATACACTTTTGCTTAGGTATATTATAAAGCTTGATAGAATATGTTCCCTTATTCGTTTGTATTATCATGCAAGCCCAGGTCATGGATTAGGACTCCATTGTGCTAGATGCTGTACAAACACAAAACAAGAACAGTACCTGCCCCAAAGAGCTTACAATCTAAATACAAGACAAGAGACAGGAGATTTTTACAGACAGATGGTGGAGCACAAGGAAATAATAGGCAGTGATTTCTGTGTACCAGCAGCCTAACCATTGTCAAGTTTTTTGTAGGCATCAGAACAAAAGAGTTGGTTTTTTGTTTGTTTTTTGGGTTTTTTGTGGGTTGTGGTTTTTTTTTTTTTTGTTTTTTTTTGAGGGATTTGAAGAAGGATAAAGATAAGGTAGTTTTGTAGATGTCTCTGCTCCTCCCAAGTGTGAGATACAGCATGGAAGAAAGCATGAAGGTGCTTGTTTAAAAATTTAACAAGCGAGCAATAGACAGTGGAATTATTGTCCGACTGGTGATGGGAGTCAACAGTTTCTTGGAGGACTGATTGCTGTGGAACATAGTGAGAACCAATTCAAGGTTGGATGGTGTTCATGGAGCAGCTGGAGATGGTAGAGTGCCACTTCTGGGCCCAAGAAACCAGCACTGACTGGTGTTATTGCACCATAATGCAGGTTTTGGATGACAAGGAGTAGCTGCAGAACTTTCAGATGCGCAAAGCCAACGTGAGAGCTGCACTGACAATGGAGAAGCAAGTTGTGATTGCACTGTAGAAGCTTGTGATGCCAGATTGATTTCTGACTGACTGGTAATAATTTGGAGTCAGGAAATCCACCATGGCAGTTGGCATGCAAGTGTGCAGGGCCATTAATCACCTCCTAATACACAAGACTGTGACTCTGGGAAATGTGCAGGACATAGTGGATAGTTTTGCAGTAATGGGTTCCCAAACTGAAGTCTGCCAATAAATGGCATGCATATCCCTATTTTAGCACCAGACCACCTTGCCACAGAGTACATAAACTGAAAGAGCTACTTTTCTATGGTAATGCAAGTGTTAGATTACCGGGGACACTTTACCAACATCAGTGTGGGCTGATCAGGGAAGGTGCATCATACGCACATCGTTAAGAACACAAGACTGTTCAGAAAGCTGCAAGCAGGGACTTTCTTTCCCAACCAGCAGATTATAATTGGTAACGTTGAAATGTGGCGATTGCTATACATGTAGGAATATAATATTATCAGTGCACCTATTAATTTTTGTTTGGGACTGATTTCATTAGCTGTGTGTCACTGTGCAGTAACAGGTAATTGGTTCCTTTCAGAACTGCTGAGCACTTGGCCACATATGTTGTGAACTAATAAAGATGAATTATGTTCTAAATAATAGAATTTTATTCTGTAACAAAATCTGTGCAAAAAAACCCCATGTAATTTTAAAACATTAAAAACTTAAGTTCTGTTCTATTAATGTATTAAAGGGAAAGAACATTCATGTCCATTTCAGCTACGTATACACCAACCCTGGGTTTCACAGGTTAGTGTATGTGAAGCTGTGATTGTCTTTAATGTCCCTCAGCATAGAGTGGTAGGGATACTGCTGTGACCTCCAATGCCACATGGAATGTTGAGGTGGGATATTGTGTTCTCAATGGGCTGTGAGGGAGGCGAGCCTGAGATTGATAGATTGAACCTACAGGTCCACCAGAGTCTGCAGCATCTGTGTTTGCTGCCTGAGAAGCCCCGTTATGTCCTCGTGCATCTCCCTCTCCTTTTCCTTCTGGGACTTCTGGGCCTTTTTCCTCTCCACTCTTTCCTTCTCCAGGCTTTCTGCAATATTCACCCTCCAGGCCCTGTGTTCACAGTCCAATGTAGCACTGGCTCGCAAGTTCTTATTGAACATGTCATCCCGAGTCCTCTTCTTTCGCCTCCTTATTTGGCATAGGCATTCTGAGGGTGTGGAGGGGGAGACCCTGAAGTCCACGATGGCAGCAGCTGCAGATAAAATACACAGAGGTACCATTGTAAGTGTATTTACTGCAGAAAGAGAAATGTAAGATGCTGAACTCTCTCTGCTTGCTCTGTTAAAGTTTTAAGCATTACCGTCTCACTTCTGCTTGGGATTCCTTGTGCAGCACAGTCACAGCAACAGCCACCATGAGTATGGCCTGCGGGTGGTTAAGAAAATGAGGAGGGAATTGCTCAGTTGCATGAATTTAGTTGTATAGGACAATGCCACTGAATATTGGCACCGTTTTCCGCAAGCGGTGGTGATTTTTGCAGATATCTCACTCTTGAGAGTAACAGGGGGAGCAAGCATAGTTACAGCTGGCGTCCCAAAGTCACCCCAGCCCATATGCTGCTAGTCTGTGTACTGCAATGGTGCCTGCCAAAGTTATCGCTGAGCAGCATGGGAAAGTGTCCTATTGCGGAGGACAAAATAAGGCAGCCCTCTCTAGAAACCTTTTGCAGAGGATTGCAGGGTACTTCCATGAAAGTGTCATCAAGATCTCTCAGGAGGATTCAAGGGATATCCCTATGTACACAAACAAATTGCTCTGCATGGACCCTCACACTGAACTCTATAGGGGAATGAAAAGCAGATAGCAACTCTGCCTCTCTTGGTTGTACCACTTCCTCTTCTAGCACAAGTAAATTAATGAAAAGTCAAAAGATGTTCCCTGCTATTTTGGGAGTGCCACTCCTGTAATTGAAAATTTATCTACACACTTACCCTGCATTGGGCTTGGCTGTGTTGGACTAGCTGAACTGAAGTGGAGTCAAAAACAGGTCCTGGCTTGCTGCGCAACTGAGTCCCTCGGTCACCCGTTCCCCCATACTCCTCCTCCTTGTTCCTCTTCCACCTCCTCCTCCTTGCTGTTCACCACAAGGGCCTGTGACTTGGGCTTCTTGGAGGTATCCATGGTGTGTGTGTGGGGCGAGTGTCTCCGCTGAATATGGCATGCAGCTCATTGTAAAAGCAACAAGCCTGCGGCTCAGCACCAGATTAACTGTTAGCCTGCCTGGCATTCTTGTATGCTTGCCGCAGCTCCTTTGCTTTCACAGGGCACTGCTGCTGGTCCCTGTTGTACCCCTTCTTCTGCATCCCCCAAGGAATCTGTTCATAGATGTTTGACATTTCTAAGGCTGATTCAGAGCTGTGCCTGCACAGCCACTTCTCCCTGCGGGCCCAGGAGATGCAAAAATCTGTCTCCTCCAGGCAGGAGCGCATTAGGAGCATGTAGCTGGCATGGTCAGCTGACCAGCTGCGTTCATAGACGTTAAGGTCAGAAGGGACCATTATGATCATCTAGTCTGACCTCCCGCATGATGCAGGCCACAAAAGCTGACCCACCCACTCCTGGAATAATTCTCTCCCTTGACTCAGCTGTTGAAGTCCCCAAATCATGATTTAAAGACTTCAAGTTGCAGAGAATCCTCCAGCAAGCGACCCCTGCCCCAGAGGCCATGGAGGAAGGCGAAAAACGTCCATGGCCTCTGCCAATCTACCCTGGAGGAAAATTCCTTCCCAACCCCAAATATGGCGATCAGCTGAACCCCGAGCATGCGGGCAAGACTCTCCAGCCAGACACTCAGGAAAAAGTTCTCTGTAGTAACTTTTTAATATCCCATCATTGACCATTGGTACTAATTACCAGTGATGGCACGTTATTGACCTATTGACTAAGATCACGTTATCCCATCAAACCATCCCCTCCATAAACTTATCAAGCTTAATCTTAAAGCCAGAGAGGTCTTTCGCCCCCACTGTTTCCCTCGGAAGGCTGTTCCAGAACTTCACTCCTCTGATGGTTCGAAACCTTTGTCTAATTTCAAGCCTAAACTTCCCGACGGACAATTTATATCCATTTGTTCTCGTGTCCACATTAGTACTGAGCTGAAATAATTCCTCTCCCTCTTTTGTATTTATCCCTCTGATATATTTGGAGAGAGCAATCATATCTCCCCTCAGCCTTCTTTTGGTTAAGGTAAACAAACCGAGTTCCTCAAGTCTCCTTTCATACGACAGGTTTTCCATTCCTCGGATCATCCTAGTGGCCCTTCTTTGTACCTGCTCCAGTTTGAATTCATCCTTCTTAAACATGGGAGACCAGAACGGCACCCAGTACTCCAAATGAGGTCTCAACAATGCCTTGTATAACGGGACTAGCACCTCCTTATCTCTACTAGAAATACCTCGCCTAATGCATCCCAAGACCGCATTAGCTTTTTTTACAGCCACGTCACATTGCCGATTCATAGTCATCCTGCGATCAACCAGGACTCCGAGGTCCTTCTCCTCTTCCGTTACTTCCAACTGATGCGTCCCCAGCTTATAACTAAATTTCTTGTTAGTCATCCCTAAATGCATAACCTTACACTTCTCACTATTAAATTTCATCCTATTACTATTACTCCAGTTTACAAGGTCATCCAAATCTTCCTGCAGGATATCAACAATGGAGAGCTGCTAAATGCACTTGTCAAGCAGGGCAATCTGGAATAGGCATTTCAAAAATGTGTGTGATTTTAAAAGTCAGGAGTGACGACTGGTCTTCATGACCCCTTGGCAGTGGAGTACAGAATGGTGACCAGAGTGGTCAGCATGGGACATTGTGGGACAGCTTCTGGAGAATAGTTAGGGTTGACGTAAGTAACATGGTGTCTGCACTCATGTTGCTTTGACCTAAGTACATTGGCCGTGGCTCTGTGTCACTGAGGGAGGTGGTGTTCCTGTGTTGTCATAATGGGGCTCTTACATCAGTGGGAAATACATTTAAGTGTAGACACATGCACAACTAGGTCAACATAACTTTGTGGTGTAGACCCAGACCATAAGAATAGCCATACTGGATCACACCCAAGGTCTATGTAGTCTAGTTTTCTGTCTGTCTGGCAAGTACCAAATGCTACAGAGGAAGGTGTAAGACTCCTGTAGTATGTAGATGTGGATTAATCTGCTCCGCACAGTAGGCCTTACCCTGATCTCTAATAGTTAGAGATTGGCTTAAGCAATGAAGCACGAGACTTAATATTGCTTCTAAAATACTTGTTATTAATTATGACAACTCTGAATGTTCTTGATATCCATATAATATTCGTACTCTCATTATTTCCCCCCCACAGCTCTACAGTCTTGGATACTGAATTTCTTCATCTTTGTTTTTCTTTCAGAAAGAAATAGCAAATTTTAAGGCTGCAAGGGTTTTTTAATTGGTATGAGACTAAATCTGTTCTAATATGTTTTTTGATGAAAAATATCAGTTAATTGCTTTGATTATCTGTCTTGCAGACAAAGGCTGATATTTCTACTTGGTGTGGGCAGTTTGCAGCTCTTTGTTCAGAGCAATTGGACTGGACCTCCTGTTCACTTACAGCCTCAGGACTTTTTGCCATCTTCGTTGTTACACCAGTTCTGTGAGGTACGCTTACATTTTAAAAATGTATTTTGGTTAATTACTGTCACTTCTATTCACTGATAGCACATGTCTCCTGAAACAAGCATACACAGGTGTCCTAAACAAATGCAGGCAATGTGAATTAATATAAATTTACTATCTGTAAGTGGACTTCTGAAACTGAAGCAATTCCCCCAAATTCTGTTGCTGCATCTAGGGTGAATGTGAGAGTGTCATGGGGTTTTCTCATTTCTCTGCATGAGCCTCTTCCAAGTACAGTCTTAAGAGAGTATTTCAGAGTGGACACTTCAGTGTCTGGTAAACATAAGGTACAGAAATGTTGCATTCAAAGAACCTGTGGCAACTTATGTCTTGCAAACTCCTGAGAAGCAGACTTCAGTGACTCTGAGATTGTGGCTTTCTGCAAAGATCTGATATATATCCAAAGCATTCCTATTTTCTGTATTAAAACATTCTTCTTAACCTTGTTAACTCCCAGGTAATCCCAGCAATTCTCCACAAGCCCATATTTTAATGGGCTTCCATGGCCACGCTTTAGATTAAGGCACTGGATTCAAAAGTGCAGTCATAAACTTTGGGAAGGGGGTAATGTCACATTTGTAAAGCCTTTTGAGAACCTTCAAAGCTGCCATTTAGTGTTCTCACATAGAATAGCATGGGGTTTCCCCTCCCCAATTCATAATATTCTATTCCAAACATCTCAACCTGGTCAGACTGCAGAACGACATGTTACCTTAAAAAAAAAAAATCAAAAATCAGTTTCAACAGAACAGCCAGAGGCAGTGTCTAGGGCAGGGGTGACCAAATTTACTGACCCTCCGAGCCACATACTATAATCTTCAGAAGTTCTCAGGGCTCCAGCCCGCTGGGACTCGGAGCTTCAGCCCCGCTGCTGCTGAAGCCCCAAGCCCCGACAGACATCTCCTGTGGGGCTGAAGCCACAAGATCCCCCTGCCCTAGTCTGGTAGGTGGAGGAT
This sequence comes from Platysternon megacephalum, assembly GCA_003942145.1. Classification (NCBI taxonomy): domain Eukaryota; kingdom Metazoa; phylum Chordata; order Testudines; family Platysternidae; genus Platysternon; species Platysternon megacephalum. The sequence continues at coordinate 6,460,712 of QXTE01000055.1, read as the reverse complement.
GGAGGGCTCTGTGAGCCGTACTTTAAGTGCAAAAGAGCCACATGCAGCTCGCGAGCTGCGTTTGGCCACCCCTAGTGTAGGGCATCTCTCTCATTTATTTGGGATGTGGCAGAGGCTTTAATTGCAATATAGTATATTCATAATTGCTGTGAGAGTATTTAGCCTACAATGTTTTGATCCAATTAAAATGATTAACAAAGAAGCTGTTTCTCAAGGACTGTCGACAAGATTGTCCAACAGAAGGGAAACTGAAGGTTTGATGTTCCCAAAACATGCTGAGCGTCTATAGCTGAGGTGGATTTCAATAGGAGTTGTGGATGCTCAGCACCTTTTCAGGATCAAACCCTTAATAAATAGGGTTATTTTTAAGCATTTTCATATTACTGAGACAAATGATACTCCTACAAGATAGCAAAGGGATTTTTAAAGTTAGAACTGGTGGATAATTCTGTTTACTTTAGAATCTTTTTCTTCATATACAACAAAGTAGTAACTTTTTGAAGTATTATGTTTTAGAGGTATGTAGTTAGACTGAAGTGTAATTGCCACTTTCTTACCAAGACTTCTCTATATCTCTCTTCCTGTACTAATAGAAGATAGATGTGTCTGCAAAGATCTACTTATAGGAATACAATAGCTGATGCCTTTAGTTAAATCTTGGACAAATAAAAATATACATCATCATAGTTTTTTGCTGCTCTTGCAGCAGCTGACGTAACCATTGCTTAAAACAGATCAGGGAGCTGCTTTGTTTGCACCACTTCATGATATCAATTCTTGCATGGAGAAAACAGAACTTTGGACAAGAATACTTGTATCATAGCTAGTGTAATTGTAGACACTATTCTTAGTGTGTGACGAACGCTTACCCTAGTGAGTCATTGTGTGTGTCTGTCCCTAGTGAATAGGAATGGGCCAGTGCTGGCTGCTCATCTCCTTAGCTCTTGCTCCTGGCAGGATCACAGCAAAGAGGAGCAGTGCTGCCAGCACTAATGAGTGCTTCTGTATCTGTGGTTCAGCATAGTTTCTTTAGTATTAACTCTGTCCTAGAATAATGGAATCAAAGCAACGGAGATACGCTAACTTCTTCACCCTCTCAGTGGCCTTCAGGGGAGGGACTAGAGGATTCACATCTTAGTGCTCCCCATGGTCTTGACTGGAGGTGGGGCAAAAAGTGTTTGCTTTTGCTTAGATTTGCTCCTTCCCCTCCTTCAACAACATGACTAGAGTGGGGTGAGAATGAATGAAGGTGGGGGTGGAGTTGTGGGCAGACTAAAGAGGGAGGAGCTGACTACTGACAGCCTCCTAACTAGTCAAAAACAATGTTAAAAATTGCCTCTTCTCCCCTTCCCCAAAAAATGGTCCAGGGACCATATGCTGTCCGGCAACACAGCACACAATCGACCCAAAAGCCAGGAAGGGAATCCATGCTGGACTTCTAACTTAGCCTGTATGGAGCTGGAGAGCTCCCACCAACCACTGCCAGCTTGAGCTGTCTTCTAGACAGTAGGTGCTCTAACTTTTTCTCCCCAAGGCATAATTCCTTTCAGTAACTGAGAGGGTTAGCAGAGTTTTTACCTTAGTAGCACAATATTATATCTGCTTGTGCCTTTGACGCAACTGCGCATTAGGCATTAGTTGCTATTTTGTAAGTTACGTTTAGCAACTTGTTGAGACATTAAGGAACTAAAACTGGACATCATGGTTAGTGTGTACACTCAGGCAGCCACAACCATACAAGAATAACATTAAGAGTAAGACACATGGCCTGAAAGTACTGATAAATGTACTTAAGCCAGTGTTTTTCAAACCGTGGGTCGCAACCCAGTACTGGGTCATGGCATGTAAGGCACTGGGTTGCCTTGCTCTGGTCAGCACTATTGACGGGGATGTTAAAAGTCCCGTCAGTGGTGCTGCCCAGCTAAGGCAGGCTAGTGCCTACCTTTTCCGACACTCTGCTGCGCCCTGGAAGTGGCCAGCAGCGGGTTCTGCTTCTAGGCTGGGGGGCCACGGGGCTCCGCGCGAAGCCCCCACCCCGAGCACCAGCGCTGCACTCCCATTGGCCGGGAACCGGCCAACGAGAACGGGGGGCGGGCGGTGCCTGTGGGTGAGAGTCGCGCGAAGCCACTTGCGCGCCTCCACCTAGGAGTTGGACCTGTTGCTGGCCGCTTCTGGGGAGCAGCGCAGTCTGCGGTGCCAGGACAGGCAGGAAGCCTGCCTCTGCACCCCGGCTGCGCCACTGACTGGGAGCTACCCAAGGTAAGTCTGCACCCCAATCCCCATCCCTGGTCCCACCCCAAACCCCCCATCCCTGGTCCCACCCCAGAGCCCTGACCCTCTCCCACACCCCAACCCCCTGCTCCAGCCCTGAGCCCAAACCCAGAGCCCCTCCTTCTCCCCGAACCCCTCATCCCTGGCCCCAGCCCAGAGCCCTGATCCCCTCCCGCATCCCAACCCCCTGCCCCAGCCCTGAGCCCCTCCCACACCCCAAACTCCTCATTCCCAGCTCCGTTGGGATGCGGGCATCAACAATTTTCTTCAACTGGGTTCCCAGAAAAAAAGTTTGAAAATCACTGTACTGAGCTACTTATTTGAGAAAATAATGAAACACAACAAATAGCAAGACTTGACTGAATTTAAAACATGGAATATCTGCATTGAGAGCCTCCTGGAATAAAATTGAATTAACCTTATCTTTTGAAGGAATGATCTCTGCTTCTGACAAATCCTCACTGTTACCCATGGTTTTAATTAGACTTAATTGAAACTCTGATATTAGTGGGTTGAGTGATTTATCAAATTGGACTCTTCACCACCACAAGATCCATTTCTATTTAAGTATTCTCTGCTAATTTTACATCCATACCTGACTTGCTTTGGATATAGAATTATATTATGAAAAAGATTAAAGCAATATAAATGACTCTGATTAAAAACTACAGTATCAAGGAGATGATTTAATGAGCATGATGAAAATAGAATATTAGAAAAATATGCATACAAGATTTTGTGTAATTTAAAAAAATAATTCTTTACTTCATGTTCTGCTGGGAAGCTAATTACATTTGAGTGGTGAGGTTAGCCTGTCATAGTGTAGTCTGCAGGTATATATTTCTAAGTATATTTAAATTCAGGTATGGTNCCCCCCCCCCCCCCCCCCCCAAAAAAAAATAAAATAAAATTGAGTGTGTTTGGGTTTTTTCAATTTGCTGGTCTCCAATATATAGAGAGCCTGAAATTTCCTGATTGTATTTAACATTAGAAGTTCAGATCTTGTTTGGGGTTCAAGAGTCCACAGTGAAATTAGGAGGATTATGACATTGGAAGCTGAGGACGTGAAACCTCATTGAGAGAGGAAAGGATGTTCAAAGTATTTAAAACTAATTTATTGTGACATTTCTGCCATTTGTAAGAGACTTTTTTTAGGCTGCCTTTATACATCAAAAAGAAGCAAAGAAGGCTCAAACTCCTTTTTTTTTTTTTTTTTTTTTTTTTTAACCTTTGTAGCTTCAGTAAACTTGATTTGATATTTTAATATAAATTTTAAGAGTTAGTATATATGGGCACTATTGTGTAAGCTGGATTTTAACAACTGATTTAGCATCCAGCAGCAACTAATATTGATTTGCCTTTGTCCATTTCTTAGAGTAACCGTATATACTCAATCATAAGCCGGTTCGTTTATAAGCCGACCCCCCCCAAGATGGATAAGTAAAAATGGAAAATTTTTATAACCCGTTCATAAGCCGACCCTATAATTCAGGGGTCAGCAAACTTTTTGGCTCCCGGGCCATCAGGATAAGCCGCTGGCGGGCCAAGATGGTTTATTTACCTCGAGCGTCCGCAGGCACGGAGGTAAACCTAAGTAAACAAAGTGTCTTGGCGCGCCAGCTGCTTACCCTGACAGGCCGGGACAGCAACTGGTGGGGAAATTTTTGGGGGGGAGAAGCTGGGAGTCAGGGGAGTAACCCCTGTGACCATCCCCCACATGACCCCACCCCTAGCCCGGGATCCACACACTCTCCTCATCCCATCCCTTCCCACCTTATCTGGGGAGGATGTCTCTGGCTGGGCCGGGTGGCACGGCCGCAATGTGCTCCGGCAGGCCAGGCGGTGCGGCCACAGCCTGTTCTGGGGGGCAGGACCGAGCGACACGGTTGCAGCCTGCCAGCCCCAAAGCTGCAGCTGCTTCGGAGGCTGGGGGGAGAGCAGTGTGGCCAGAAGCGGAGAGACTCTGGCCCCGCCTCTTCCCTTCTGGCTCTGCTGGCTGTGCTGCCTCTCCTTGCTCCTTCTGTGCTGCCTCTCCTTGCTCCTTCTCTTGCTCCTCTCTCCCTCTCTATACCCGTACATAAGCCGACCCCCTTCTCTGGTGCTTCCTTTTTTACTAAAAAAATTCGGCTTATGAACGAGTATATACGGTACTTTTTTAACTTGCTTGGAAGGATTGTAAAGTCCAGCATTTGTATCATAAATCAACTAATACAGAGGTCTCCAAACTGGGGGGCATGCTTGCTAAGGGGGCGTGGCTTGGTTCTGGGCCAGCCCCCGTGAGGGATGGGGAGGGAGTGCTAGCTAGCCCCTCCCTCAGTCTCGGCCCCCTTACCCCTGTCCATTTCCCCCACTCCCGGAGCCTAGACAGTTTAAATACAAAACATAAACTTCCGATTTCTATTCTTTCCTCAATATTCTTAAACTTTCTAACCTATCCACATATTAGTACTTAATTGTCCTGATATAGATTACATCAAGAAATATGGGGGAAAACAGAAGAAATACTGTTAATAATCAATTAACAAAATAAAAGCCCAGTTGAGACGTTTTCTCTCTGAATTCATTGTTTCTACACCCCGAATGTGCAAACTCAGAGAGAGATCAATAAAGAATGCTGCTGATTTTCTCTATCTGTGCTAAAAAACCCTAGCCTAGCCCATGCTTCCATCGCCTGTCACTATAACTGCTGCAATGCTTTCTCCTACACCACTTCAAGTCCCAACTTTCCATACTTAAATGTGCTGCTGCCTGTTTCAAGAATAAAGAAACACAATCATGTCATGTTATCTTAAATACCATAATAGGCCTTCCTTTTCCCCACCTCTGCATCTCATTCATTTCAGGAGCATGTTCAAAACTACCCTTCTTGTTTTCAAAGCTCTTTATGAACTTGGTCTTAACTTTATGCTGTTTGGTTTATGCCTACTCCTAGGCAGCAGCAACGTCTGAAGGCATTTCTAATTATAATTGTGCTATGAGTGCATTGATAATTGGGTCTGACCATAATTATTTCTGTCCCTGGATAAATCAGGTGAAAGAACAAATTGTGAATACTGTTTTTTAGATTAGCTACAGGTAGGGTCCTTATAGACGCCTTGCATGAGCAATGTGTTCATGAGGGTGTATACATTTATTCTTCCCCTCTGAATTAATCCTATCCCCACTTAGATTATAGGTAAATTAAACAATAATCCTGTGGGATCTTTAACAGAATTGAATTATGCTTTGATGCTTATGAGTATAGATATTGAGATGGTTTAATAACTTCCAAATGGAGGAACAGCTGACAGTTTAGTAGTAGGTATGTATTCCATTTCCCTGAAGTGATCTCAGAATGCACAACAGCCATTAAGGAACTTGAATGCTTAAATTGTCTACCTGATATTGCCTCAGGTTTTGTATGCGAAATGGTGAAAGCTGACAAATAATGACTCTGAAGAAAAAAAGTACGTCTCAATTTTTGGACTGAACTTGCTGGGAGGGAAGAGGTGGCCTCTGTGGTAAAAAGTTTACAATCTGTGGCCCTGATCCTGCAAAGACTTAACCTGTTGTGTAGAAAAGCCCTATATCTGTGTAACTTATGTCACTCATTGGTGTAAATAAGCCACTGCCCTGAGTGACGTAAGTTACACCAACTGAAGCGCCAGTGTGGACATTGCTATGTCGGTGGGAGAGCTTCTCCCGCCAATCTAGCTACCGCCTCTCGCAGAGTTAGTTTTATTATGCTGACAGGAGAGCTCTTGCCTGTCGGCATGGAGCGTCTTCACCAGATGCACTGCAGCGGCACAGCTACGTTGGTGCAGCTGCGCCACTGTAGTGCTTCTAGTGTAGACTAGCCCTTAGTCCACATAAACAGTTAACAGTTAATTTAGTTAAAATTAGCTGGTAGGTGAAAGGCTAGCAGGAATTATTTATTTTAAACACCCTGGGGCTTAGAAGAACACTTAGTTTGCAGCAAGCTGGGGTGTAAAACTAGCCTGGTGCTAGCCTGCTTTGAAATGGGAGTATATTAAAGAGCACTTTTAGAGAACTTTTAGTGTGAGCAATAAGGTCTATATGGCCACTTGGATTTACACCTCCACTTGCCACGAACTAAGTATTCTTGTAGACAAGCCATAGGGTGTTTAAAACAAATAACAATTCCTGCTGGCCTTTCACCTGTCAGTTCATTTTTAGATCACTTTTAAATTAATGAGAAACTCTCTTTTAGCTAATGGGACTTTTGTAAAAGCTTTGGGAATCCCTATCCTCACACATTCAAATTGGCACTTCATTTCTTGAATCCTTTTATACACTGTCAGACTGTTCCCTTTGCTGGAAAGTATCAGTATGATTTCACTAAGAGACCAATGAATCCATTCATCATTCTCTTCCCACCCCACGTGCAGGCTCATTTCCATCGGGTTTGAGTTAGTCTAAGCCAGTGGTTCCCAAACTTTAACAATCTGTGAACCCCTTTCACTAAAATGTCGAGTCTCGCGAACCCCCTCCTAAAAATGAATATTTCCAGGGATTTTCTCCTTTACCTGAGTATAAATTATAAAAGCAGTGATCTTGGAAATATAAAATTTGTTCTTATGACATGCTAATTACACACTTACTAATTATTATTTATCATTACAGTATTTGTATTACATTATGAAAATGGCAACACTCTTCCAAGATCTCACTTTCGTAGCTTGTATCACTTTGAATAATAAGCCTGTTATAAGACAAGGCTCCTATGTTTCATCAAGGAGTATCAGATGTGAAACAGCATGAAGGTATTTAAGAAGCCAAGTCAGAGTTCCTCCTACACAAGATTTCAGATCTTGAGCAGTCCAGGCAAACAACGCACGTTACAACAAAACTTAAACTTGTTCATAATAATTTAAAAAACAATACTAGCTGCCTATTTAGTTTTAAAAACAGCAAAAAATATCCACCTCCCTTTCCTATAAGGGGTCTTGGAGTTTAAATCTCCTCAGTGTGATAAATATGCTTGCTTTGATCTGCTTAGCTCTTGGAAGTCCAGGGGCTCTGGGCTGCTGGCCCCCTGTGGCCCTGGGGTCCCTATGGACAGCTGTCAGCCATTAGGGATTTTTTCCCGAGAACCCCCTGTAACATTTCACAAACCCCAGTTTGGGAACCATTGGTCAAAGCTATCCAGAAAGTGCAAGGAGTCAGAAGTATGGGCAAGCCAACTAAGCTGCCTGGAGAATTCCATGGAACCCAGTGTCCTGAAAGATGAACCCCTGAAACTGTTATAACCACCTCCCCTGTTCAGGTAGACGTGGGGAAGTACGTCTTGAGCCAGGCTGCCTTGAGAGCGTTGCAGGAGGCAAAACATGGTGATCTGCTGAAGCTGGCTACAAGCTCCCTTCTTGCTATGCATATACAGGAGGAAGGAGATTCTTAGTAGGGCCGTCTGCAGAATATTGCTGCAGACAATGCCTGGGTAGCTAGAGAGTGAAGTCAGGCCTCCTAGAGAACATGACAAAATATTAATTAACAAAACTTTCCATATGTGAAGTGTTCCAGGCAGCCCAGCAAACCAGCATACAATTTTAGCTCACCCTCTGTTCCTTGGCTGTAACTTTGGGCTTGGCTACACTTGCAGATGTACAGCGCTGTGAGTTAAACCTGCCTTCGTACAGCTGAGTAGGGAAAGCGCTGCAGTCTGTCCACACTGACAGCTGACAGCGCACTGTCGTGGCCACATTTGCGGCACTTGGAGCGGCATTGGGAGCGGTGCATTATGGGCAGCTATCCAACAGAGCACCTCTTCCCATTCTGGCGCCGTGGGTTGTGGGGGGGGGGGGGTGCGGGGCATTCTGGGTCCTGTCCCAACGCCCCGTGATGCATTGCTTCACATCCCAGCAATCCCTGTGTTTCCGTCCACATTTGGCGCCATCTTTCAACGGTTTCTGTGCAGCGCGATCTGTGTTCCGTTTCGGTCTGCAGGAAATGGAGCCCGAACTGCTGAGGAGTATGCTGACGAGTCTCGCCAGCACGTCATGTTTAGCAGTCGAGCTATTCCTTAAGATCCAAAGTGACAGTGAGGAGTCCGACGATGATATCGAGTCGCGTAACGCGTACGACACGAAATTGCTTGTGGCGTTCACGGACATGCTCAGCACCGTGGAACGCTGCTTTTGGGCTTGGGAAACAAGCACTGTGTGGTGGGATCACATCGTCATGTAAGTCTGGGATGACGAGCAGTGGCTGCAGAACTTTTGGATGAGAAAAGCCACTTTCATGGGACTGTGTGAGGAGCTCGCCCCCACCCTGCGGCGCAAGGACACGAGATTGAGAGCTTCCCTCCAGACAGCTACCGATCGGTCGCGAACCAGTTTGGAGTGGGAAAGTCGACCGTTGGAATCGTGTTGATGCAAGTTTGCAGGGCCATTAATCGCATCCTGCTCAGAAGAACTGTGACTCCGGGTAACGTGCAGGACATTGTGGATGGCTTTGCACAAATGGGTTTCCCTAATTGTGGAGGGGCGATAGATGGGACGCATATTCCTATTCTGGCACCACCCCACCTAGCATCCGAGTATGTTAATCGGAAGGGGTATTTCTCTATGGTTCTCCAGGTGCTTTTGGATCACCGTGGGCATTTCATTGACATTAACACAGGCTGGCCCGGAAAGGTGCATGATGCACGCATCTTTCGGAACACTGACCTGTTCAGGAAGCTGCAGGCTGGGACATTTTTCCCAGAGCGGAAGATCACAGTAGGGGAAGTTGAAATGCCCATTGTGATCCTTGGAGACCCCGCTTACCCGTTAATGCCGTGGCTCATAAAACCCTACACAGGGAGCCTTGACAGCAGCAAGGAACGGTTCAACTACAGGCTGAGCCGGTGCCGAATGACTGTGGAGTGTGCTTTTGGCCGTTTAAAGGGCCGCTGGCGATCTCTGTATGGGAAGCTGGACTTGGCCGAACACAGCATCCCCGTGGTTATATCCGCGTGCTGTACTCTTCATAATATTTGTGAAGGGAAGGGTGAAAGATTCATTCAGGCATGGACCTCCAAGGTTCAACACCTGAAGGCTGAATTTGCACAGCCAGAGAGCAGGGCTATTAGAGGGGCCCAGCTCGGGGCTGCCAGGATTAGGGATGCCTTGAGGGAACAATTTGAGGCTGAAAACCAGCAGTAATGTCTGGTGCCCTGCATGGGAGTGAAGTGCAGTGGTTACAATGTTAGTAGGATTCTGTGTTTGCTAATCTGATTTGCAGTGCCTGTTTCCTGGGCTAAGGTATCTTTTACTTTATGCAATAATAAAGAATGTTTTCAAAGCCAAAAAATCCATTTATTGAAAAGAAAATTCATTTATTGCAAAGAAACACAACTGTTTGGGAATCAGAAAGGGCAAGGGGGTGGGGTGGGGTGGGGAATGGTACAATCACAGATTTGTGTATGTCCTGTCTGGAGTGCTGTGCAATGAGGGCTGAACTTCAGGATGGCTATACTGCATGGTGATGGGGGTTGAGTGCAGAGGGTAAGGGTCGTAGTTTTCAGGGCTGGGTGGTGAAGATAGAGGTGTTGGAGGCAGCTGGTGGCGGTAAGAACCCGGATGTTGGGGAAAGTGGGTTGGAGGTGACATGGGGGCACAAAGGAAAGAGTTTTGGGGCAAGGGCTGCAGGAGGGGCGGGGGCGGTAGTGCTCCGCCTGCATGGCGATGAGCACCTGGATAGAGTCCGCTTGGCGCTCCATGATGCTTATCAGCCGAACCGTGCTTTGCTGCCGGTGCTCCGTGCTTCGCCGCCGGTGCGCTGCGTTTTCCTGGCGGATCCTGCTTTCGCTCTCCCTCCACTCCTGCGCTTTTTGATTCTCTTTAAGAGATTGATGCAGCACTTCTTGCAGCATGTCTTCTTTGCTTTTTCGCGATCTCTTCCTGAGTTTTTGCAGTCTCTGAGCCGTTGATACCACAGCCGGCTGAGATCTCAAGGTTGCATCTGTAAAGGCAAAATGCAACACTTAACAGAGGCAGCATCGTTTATACCAGACAGAGTAATGATTCCCCCGCACTTAAGGAGGGCGCACACAGTCTACACATTAGCATAATTTTCCCGTCCCAAAGAGAGCGCACATAACCCACGGGAACCCCAAAATGGTGAGTAAGGGGGACTGATTGTTCCATGGCTGTACTGTCCTCTGGGTTTCTGTGCTTTGGGGAGAGCCAACACCTGCAGGGGGCCCCTACACTGAACACTGTCCCAACATCTTCCACAGGAGTTCGTCCTGGAAGATAGCTCGCTGCTGAGGGTGACCTGGGAAGCAAGGGAGGGTCTTCTACTGCAATGCAGCTTCTGCCCTGGCCCATATGCAGCTTGCCTGTGTGCAGCAATGGTCCCCTCGCGGCACAGTTGCGCGGACACGTTAGCCTGACTGGGACAAGGACCACGGTGGCTCTCCCAAGAAACCTGCGCAAGCGCATTGCCCACGTTCTGGATGAGACTTTCGAAGAGATTACTGAGGCCAATTACCGTGATGTGATAGACCACATCAATGCGCTATTCCGCATCTAGGCATGCATGCAGCCCTAACCCTCCTCTCCCAAAGAGCCCACACCGAAAAAATTCCTTCCCAAAAAGAAAAGCCGCCCACTGGGAACCTGCTCTTCTGTTTGTCCTCCACCAAGTACTGGCCGCTGCGACTGGCTACCTTCCTCCTGGCTCGAGAAGAGCTCCTGGCTGCATGCCTCCAGGGATTCCAAGGTGTCTCCCCCCGCCCCAGCACCCTCACTCCCGCTTTCCTCCTCCTCCTCCCGCTCTGAAGTGTCCATGGTGGTGCTCAGGGGTGACCCCACCTCCACTCCAAGTATCACGTCCAGCTCTTTGTAGAATCGGCAGGTCGTGGGGGGAGCACTGGAGCAGCTGTTTGCCTCGCGGGCTTTGCGGTAGGCAGTCCGCAGCTCCTTTACTTTAATCCTGCACTGCAGAGCGTCCTGGTCATGGCCCCTTTCCATCATGGCCCTTGATATCTGCCCGAAGGTATCGTAATTCCTACAGCTGGAGCGCAGCTGAGACTGGACAGCTTCCTCCCCCCAAACACTGATGAGGTCCAGCAACTCGCCATTGCTCCATGCTGGGGCTCGCTTGGCACGTGGAGGCATGGTCACCTGGAAAGATGCGCTGAGAGCACTCCACGCCTAGCTGAACAAACAGGAAGGGGATTTTTAAAATTCCCGGGGAATATAAAGGGCGGGTCTGATGGTTGGTCACCTGAGGCCAGGGCAGTAGAGTTCGAACTGATGACCAGAGTGGCTAGAACAGGCATTGTGGGATACTGCCGAATACTTCTGGAGGCCAATCAGAGCGCATTGGGCGGCCACACTGGCGCCGCAGCGCAGCAGCGGCAGTGCAATATTCTTTATTCCTCTCGGGGAGGTGGAGTACAAGCAGCGCTGTATCCGTGGAGATACAGCGCTGTACGTGCCTTGCCAGTGTGGACGGGGAGTGAGTTACAGCGCTGTGGGCGGCTTTATTGCGCTGTAACTCTCAAGTGTAGCCAAGGCCCTAGACTCCAGTTCTGACTCCCTTACTGTGGCTGTTTGGCTCCAGAGGAGCACAGTGTAAGGAGCATGTGCTATAATACAATTAACTCTTTTTTTTCAGGAACTACAATAGGCATGGGGAGTAGTGTCCAGCCTGCATTTGATCTTAGTTACAGAAAGACTACTAATTTATGGCTCGTAAAAATGAATGCATAATCAGCTGTGCTTCAGAGATCTTTTTTTTTTAAATAATATTTAGAATGCCTTCTGAAGTATACTTTTTTTCACTTCTGAGTTCATAAATTGTTGAATGGAGCTATTAGTAGGGAATGAGCACAAATTTTGTGCTTAGAGTATTTTTTGAGCAGTCACTAAAAGTAATCTCTCAAGTATGTATTTCAGTTTCTGTATTCTAGGAAAATTGCTTGTCATCAGTACAGTCCTTTTAGGTTTTGATTGCGGGTCTATTGGAAAGTAAAAAAACAAACAGTAAAAATTGGGGCAGAAAACAATATGCAGAGGGAACGCACAAGAGTGTGTTGGTGGGGGGGAAAATGGTGAAAGGGAGAGACACATGCTGCTCTTGCATGTCTTTTAGGTCTAATAAATCTAGACTACAGCCTTGAGGATATTTAAAGTAGTAAAAAATAAAATAAAACTATTTTGCATTGGGTTCTGTAACCAAAATCATAGTGTACCTATTATATTTTGGGGGGATTTGACTCTCTCCCCCCCCCCCCCATCATTCCCCCCCAAGTCACTCAGACAAGATTTTTTTTCTGTGTGTGTGAGATGAATGTGGTGTGTGTGTGTGTTTTTTTGCTTCCTTTCCAAAGGCTGAGGAAGGGAGCTAGTAAGGAGCTGACATGAGATAGGAATTGCCAGATGGCATCAGCCCATTGTTTCATCTAGTTCAGTATCTTGCATCTGACAGTGGCCAGTTCCAGATGCTTTACAGGAAGTGCAAGAAACACTGCAGAAGGCAATTTGTACAATAATCTGCTATGGGGTCTTGCTAGCCTCCATCAGTTAGTTGCAGCTGTGGCCTGCAAGTTTAATATTCCTTAGCCCTATCTACTGTAGATTGTTATCCATAGTTAGGGTCCTGCCAAATCCACGGCCATGAAAAATGCATCACGGACTGTGAAATTTGGTCTCCCCCTGTGAAATCTGGTCTTTTGTGTGTTTTTACCCTATACTATACCAGGGTGGATTTGATTTAATCAAATTGATTTAAATCACTAATCAGGAAGACTCAATTTAATCATGGTTTTCTACATAAAAGTGCATTCTTGTTGGTGGTTATAACCTTAATACATATTCTTCACAACTCAGAGATAGATGTAGGTTTCATTTTTAGAAGGTACACACTATACATTTTTAAAGTGATTTATTTTGAAAACTTTTCAGATTAGTTTTACAAATATATCAGAAAATGAATGATAGTTTGGTTACTTCATTGACCAAAGGTAATTGAAGCCGATATTTATGAAGTCATTGGGAGGTGAACTAACTCCAATTCAACAGGTTAATCATTAATACTGTATTTGGAGGATTTTCTTGCCATGCAGTATTAGGAGGAGAACATCCCAGACAGACATTTAAATTGTTTTATTTAACTAAACAACGTTCTGTATTCTGGATTTTTTTCTTCAACAGCAAACATATAATATTTTAACAAAACAAGCATATTAATTTTGGAATTTAGTTAAACATTCAAGTTTTTTAAAAATCAGGTTTGTTTTTGTTAAAATTGTTTAACTAAAATAGTTAAATGAAATAGTAAAAAAAAAAATTAAATCGACTGTCAGCCAGGTCAACATGAGAAACTTAAAATATTGGCTTCTGCAGCTAACTCAATCGTCTTCACCTTCATTTTCCTGTTTGTTCATAATCTGAAGAAAAAAAAACAAGCTTTCCTGCTTTTTCAGGTCCCAAACGATTTCTCAATTTGGAATGAGTTAGTCCAAAGGAAGAAAATATTCTTTCTACACTGGCAGAAGAAGCTACTGCTGTTAAAAGTGAGATTATCACTTCAACGGTCTCTGAATCCAAGTGCTTAAGTGACTTCCACCAGTTCACTGGTGTTACTTTCTTTAAAACATCATCAGCAAACATATATTTCTTGAATGGTTCACCCTTAGCTTTGAAGTTCATTATAGTTGGCATTATGGAGGGATGATTGCTGGATGCCCATGTCATAGCCAACTCCTCTTCTTCAGCAGTTCAAGTTTGTCCCTGCTACTGAGTATTGAGAATATTTGCAAGAAAATGAGCTGGAGATAATGCTTGTAATTTAACTTTGTCATTGAATATTTCTCTTTTTAAGATCTCACTCAGTTCTTTCCAAATTTCAACAGCGTCAGCAATAAAACAGCAATTTCCCTGCATTTTGTTCAAGGCTACAGAAATAGGCTTCAGGGTACTCGGCATGTGTTCAACATTTCTCTTAACCCTGTGTTGAGAACTTTGGCTGTGATAGTGCCATCTATTTTTTCACGATTTTGCTTACAAACTGTCATCAGATTAGGTCAGTTCTTGATATAGTGCTCAAAACAGTCCACTACTGAGTTCCATCACAAGTCTTGTGGGAGAGTTAACTTGGTTCCTCCCCACATTTTTCAGAGCAGCTGCTGCAAAATGGTTGTTACGGAAGCATTTTGCAATTTTAACAACATTAGCCTTTATTTCTGGAACACTGAAGTCTTTGGCTAGGAAGTGCATCAAATGAGCACTGCAACTGTATGTTATTAGCTTGGGACTCTCTTCTAAATATTTTTTTCTCATCTTGGATACATTTGCAGCACTGTCTGTGACCAAGCTGCGTACTAGACATTTGAATTTTTCCCCCCAGTTTGTTATAGATTTTACTGCTACTTCTTGTAAGTATTCTGCTGTGTGTGCATTTCCTGATGTATCAATTGTTTCTGTAAGAAAGACATTCCCTTCTTCTGTTGTCACACAAGCACATACAACAGGATCATTGTGGACATTGCTCCACCCATCAAGACTCAGGTTAACAATTTCACCCTCTAGACCTTTTGCACACTGCTCAATTTCTCTTTCATACACTTTATCCAGCAATTTGCCTGCATCATCTGCTCTGTTGGGTGGACTGTATCCTGGTTTTAATGACTGAACCATGTTAATGAAGTGTGGGTTCTCAATCATACGGAAAGGAGAGTTTGTTGCATAAACAAACCGGGCAATTTTTTCATCAATTGCCTCGTTTTGTAATCTGCTGGTTCTTATCACAAACGTATCTATGTTTCTGGATGATGGAGATTTTTTTTTTCTTTTTGCTACAGGCGATATACTGTCGCTATGTGACATACATGATGTGACTGAAACACTATGATTGGCAGATAACTCTGAAACTATAGAAAATGATGGTGATTTTGAAGATGGATAGTCTTCAGAATCCTGTATGTTGAGGATGGATTCTCCTAAACAAAATAAGTCAATGCAGTTATTTAATTATTATTACCATATTGCTCATTTAGTATTACTCATTGCATTCACTGACACTCAGTACTACTTTAAAGGTGAAATTGTAAAAGGAAGATCTACCTATTTCAGCTATTTATTGGTTATCACAACTGCATCTAAAATGATAGTACCATAGAGTAACAACTATATTTTTTGCTCAAACATGAGAATTCAAGGATAGTCCAGAAGGAAAACAGACAGTCCTTAAGAAAGAAGTATGAAATAAAAAAGTTTACCAACCTGAAGATCCTGCATTTTCAGACATGTTCCTTTCATCATCTTCAACGCAACTTCCTCCTAAGAAGGAACACTTCTCACAAAGTTGTTTAATTTGAGCAACCAGGCCTTGCATTTCTTTGTTGCACTGTTTGCATTTTGCACGCATGCCTGTCTTACCATCAGGTAGAGGAACTTCATTAAAATATTCCCAAACTTCGTCTCTTTTACAGCCTGCTGCCATTATAGGTTTTCCTTTTCTAGTGAGAGAATGGTATGGTAGATCTCAAATCAATGAAGGCTACACTCAGAAAGACCTCAAGACTTCTGGAATATGCTGCTCAAACAGTTTCACTTTTGTTTCTACTGCCCGTGCCTCCCTTCTCACATTTATCTCCAGACTTCTTCTCCTTGTCTGGATCTATTCCGCCCCCAACAATCTTCTATTCCTTGAACTTTTTGAAACAACTTTTAGAGAGAGATAAGGGATTGACTCTGTGTACACAAATTTGCAGAGGGACAATAGGGTTGAGGTCTGTTATTTCTCACCTCTATACATTATTTATTTGTTTGTTTAAAAACATTTTTGCTGTTAACAAGCATGTTATCTTTGGAGACACACATCCCCAGTTTGAGAACTGCAAAACTAACCATCTCTGATGGTATCTTCTAGTCTGAGCACTGAGTCCCATTGGGTAGATAGAAAGATTAACCTAAATAATGTATACAGAAGCCCCTGGAACCCCATAAGAGTGGGTCCCTAATCCATGAACTATTGGAACGCATTTACAAAACTTTTCTTAAACATTACATGGATATATTGTCTCATACTATAGAATTAGAATTTATAATCCCTATTCCATTATGAGATATCTGAGCTATCATGTATCTTAATTAAAACTATCTTAGGTTTTTTCCTCAAAAAGCATTTTATCAAAAAATTCCGATTTAAATAAAAAAAAATCCAATTTTTTTTTTAAATCATTGATTTTTATCCACCCTGTACTATACAGATTTCACAGGGGAGACCAGTGTTTCTCAGATTGGAGGTCCTGAACCAAAAGGCAGTTGCAGGGGGATCGCAAGGTTATTTTAGGGGGGGTCGGGTATTGTCACCCTTCTGCGCTGCCTTCAGAGCTGGGTGGCCGGAATGTGGCAGATGTTGGTCAGGTGCCCAGCTCTGAAGGCAGCGCCCCTCCACCCCCCAGCAGCAGCGCAGAAGTAAGAGTGGCAATACCATACCATGCCACCCTTACTTCTGTGTTGCTGCTTTTGGATCTGGGCGGCCAGAGAGTGGCAGCTGCTGACTGAGGGTCCAGCTCTGCCGGTAGCAGCACAGAAGTAAGAATGGCAATACCATACCATGCCATCCTTCTGCGCTGCTGCTGGTGACAGCTCTGCCTTCAGAGCTAGGCTCCTGGCCAACAGCCACCGCTCTCCAGCTGCCCAGCTCTGAAGGCAGCACTGGCACCAGCAGCAGCACAGAAGTAAGAGTAACAGTACCACAACTTCCCCTATAGTAACTTTGCGACCACCCCACCACCACAACTCCTTTTTGGGTCAGGATCCCTATAGTTACAACACTGTGAAATTGACCAAAATGGACTATGACTCTCGCAGTTCTTATGCCGGCTTTTTTGATTTTTGGTGTGTGTGCTGAACCCCTTCCTGCTATAGATTAAAGCTTTAAAATGCAACCCCTAATGGCTCAAACACTAGAAGGCAAATAAAAAGAACTCAAAATATATTATTTTTTTAAAACCTCATGATTTCTAGCCAAATCTTAAGATGGAGGAGGGGGGGTGGGGGACACTTGAGTCATGACTTTTGAATGCTTGATGTTGGCAGTATTGTAAATGTCTAACCCTTTTTTTGTATCCTACTAAGCTCTCATCCTCCTTGATATCTTGTAGCAGCAAGTTCTGTTGGTTTGGGTTTTATTCCTAAATGCAGTCTGGAGAGCGGGTTTAGAGGTTCAGCTGTTGTCTTAGGTTTCTCGACATGAAGAAATGGACTCTCCATGTGGTGGTGGTTGCATGGAGGAGGGCATGACATTGTGAGAGGAACTTAAAAAGAAAAATTGCTTGGCTTTCTGGAAGTCCTAGACCAGGGGTCTCAAACTCAAATGACCACGAGGGCCACATGAGGACCAGTGCATTGACCCGAGGGCCGCATCACTGACACGCCCCTCGCTGCCTCTGGCCCCGCCCCCACCCCACCCCTTCCATTAGGCCCCGCCCCTGCCCCACCTCTTCCCACCGCTTCCCCGCCCCATTCAAACCCCTTCCCGAAGTCCCCACCCAACGCTGCCCCCAGGGGGTGCAGGAGGTGTGCAGGGTGCAAAGGACAGGGAGTTGGTGTGTGGGGTGCAAGAGGGTGAGGGGTGCAGCAGGGGGCTCGGGGCAGGGGGTTGGGGTGCGGGATGTGGCAGGGGGCAGGGGTTGGGGTGCGGGATATGGCAGGGGGCTCGGGGCAGGGGGTTGGGGTGCGGGATGTGGCAGGGGGTTGGGGTGTGGGAGGGGTGTGGGGTGCAGCAGGGAGCTCAGGAAAGGGGTTGGGGTGCGGGACGGGTGCGGGGTGCGGCAGGGGGCTCAGGCAAGGAATTGGGGTGCAGGAGGGGTTCAGGGAGCGAGCTCCAGCCCGGTACCGCTTACCTAGAGCGGCTCCGGGGTGGCAGCAGCGCGCACCGGGGCCAGGGCAGGCTCCTTGCCTGCCCTGTCCCCCGGCGCTGCTCCCTTCCAGGAAGCAGCTGGAACCCTGTTCCTGCAGCCCCTGGGGGAGGGGGAGGGGCTCCGGGTTGCAGCCATGTGCTGCTCTTGCCACTCCTCCAGGTACCTCCCACAAAGCTCCCATTGGCCGCGGTTCCCTGTTCCCGGCCAATGGGAGCTGCGGGGGGCGGTGCCTGGAAGGAGGAGTCCTCTGCCTTCTTCCCCCTCCCCCCGCCCGAAGGGGCTGTGCTGCCGGCTGCTCTCTGAAAGCAGCGTCGCAGCACCACAGAGGGGAATCCCGCGGGTAGGCAGAGGGGAGGGGAGGGGTGCGGGAGGGGAGCTCGGCGGGCCGCACGCAAGAGCCCCGCGGGCCGCATGTGGCCCGCGGGCCGCGTGTTTGAGACCCCTGTCCTAGACCCATTTCTAAGTCTAGGACAGCATTACCACCTATCTCTACCCCTCTTGGTTGTCCTTGTGACACTGCTTTAACTGGGCAGATGTGTCTTTTATCCTGCTAGTGGCTTTGAAATGTGAACTTGTGCCTAATGGATTGCTGCAGCAATTAATTTTACTGTAGATGGCTGCAACATATCAAGGGTCAGAGAGCTTGTCTTTATCAAAATAGACATCTGGTTTGCTGATAGAAGGTGGGTATGCTGTGTGCTTCTTAGTACTTTATTTTATTGTATCTTTAAGTATAGGAAACATTTAAAAAAGAGAAAAAACCAGTTTTGAATTTGTTCATGTATGCATAAATTGGTTTCCAAATGAATCCCTGGTGCTACACTTTAGCACAGTGGTCCCCAAACTTTTCAGGGTTGCGCCCCCCCCCCCCAATATCCCTGTCTGTGCCCTCCCAACTGGGGCCAGGAGCAGGGCCAAGGCTCCAGGAGGAGGGGGGCGTAGACAGAGGTAAGGGGTCCGAGGATGGGGCCACAGCTGGGGGCGGGAGTGGCACCGGGAGCCAGAGCCCTGGACACGGGGCTGGCAGACAGGGCTAGGAGCGGAGCTGGGGGGCGCTCCCTCCCCAGCCTCCATGGGGGGTTGGCCTGGGGCCCCAGCCATACCCCCTGAATGATCCTCTGCACCCCCCTACGGGGGCACGCCCCAAAGTTTGGGGACCTCTGCTTTAGCATATTACCTTTTTCATAAAATCAGATCAGTTACGGATGTTGGTAAAATTCTTCCTTTGAGTGGGCCTGGGGTTAGGTTTTTGGTACAGCTCTTAAACAACTTATTTCCTTTACTGTTTTACTCACAAGTGGTTCATCAGACCATCATAGACTTCATTTTCATGAATGGAATTGAAACCACTATGCTGATGTCATGTAAAAATTCCTCTCGGTATCAAACAGTTCGATACCCTGCAGCATTGGCTGCAGGATACAAGGCTGAATTATCTAAATATATATAAATGAATTACATCACTACCCAGAAAAATCAGGGAGGGGAAAAAAGCCAGCTTTACTATGCCAAGGATTTGACTCCACTAAAAAGTGAACAACTTCACTTAGCAAGTTTTTTCTTGAGTGTAAATTGACAGTCAAGGTGTTGAATATTGTTTAGATGCAGATAACCTTACTTCATTTGGGAACAAATTAATATTTAAACAGCCATATATATTGCTCAGCTAATAGATAATGTTTTCACCTACATCAGGGCTTGAACAATCCCCACTCACCCAAGATGACTAAGAATCTTTATCAGATGAGAGATTCTCCAGAGGTTGAAGGCAAAGCTGTTACTTTTGAAAAAAAGTACATAACTTTTGTTTGCTAAGGAAACCTTCCAAACATAAAGCAAGAGTAAACTGATGGAGTGACAAAAAGACAAACATCTCCGGCTGCCTTTGTAAAGGGAGACGGCTGTCATTACAGTTAAAATAGTTGGAGGGATGCATGGACTCTGGGTTAAGAGCAGGATGCACTGTGGGGGCTGGCACCCATACCCCATTAAGCAGAGGAGACGTTCTGGAGGGCAGTCCCTTTAGCGGGAGCCATGGAACATAATTTCCCAAGCAGAGGGTTCTGCATGTGCATGGGGGACTGTGCTGACACTATCCCCATCAGAGGACTCTGTGCTGGGGGAGGGAAGGGAGAGCATGCACTAACTGACTATTAGAGAAACACCCAGCATTAATTTATTTGGACAATGGACGGATACACTAAATTGACTTATTTGGATGGCTATAAGGTGACTTCATTAAATTATTGGAGGCAGTTTTGGTTAGTTTGTTTGGTGGACAGCATCATTAATTGACATGGGATTTATGTGCTGGGGCTGCTGTTAACTAGAGATGCAGATTTTACCCAGCAGGGAACTGGAGTCTTTAAGCCCAATCTAGCAGGGATACCCCACCAGCAGGAGATGAAGCAAGAAGGGGCAGGCCTTGGGGTGGGGTTGTGGCTTGAGAGTACCAGTGTACGTCAGCCTGGTGAGCAGACTTTATCCTTTGGTGAGTGTGACGTTCCCCTCTGGTGTTGTCTGGACCAGTGATCTGCTAGGCCACTCCAATCCTTGACTCTGGGAGCCAGCCTTACACTGCTCTGCTGTGAGAACCCCCATTCCTGGGCTGTTCACGCACAGCCTCTGGCATATAAGCTGCTCCAAGCTACTTGCAACCGAATGACGCTAGTCAATATCTCCGGTCCCAGACACAACCCTAGGAACCTCCGTCTTGCAGTGTCCAGTTATGACTGCTGGACGCTGCAAGCTTATTTAAGTTTGTCAATTTAACAAAGAAATTGATACGTACCAGGCTTGTTATCCCAAGGAGAGTCTCTGACACACTTCAAACCAAACACACTGCTTTAGGTAGAAGAAACAAACAGATTTATTAACTATAAAGGTAGATTTTAAGTGATTATAAGTCAAAGCATAATGAGTCAGATTTGGTCAAATGAAATAAAAGCAAAACGCATTCTAAGCTGATCGTAACACTTTCAATATCCTTAAAAACGTAAATGCTTCTCACCACAGGCTGGCTGGTTACTTTTCAGTCAGGCTCTCCCCTTTGATCAGCATTTCAGTCGCTTGGTGGTGGTGGTGGTGTCTGTAGATGTAGGTGGAAGAGAGAGAGAGCATGGCGAAATGTGTCTCCCTTTTATCATGTCCTTTCTTTCCTCTTGACTTTGTCCCCTATCTCCCCCCCGACCCCCTTTCAGAGTCAGGTGAGCATTACCTCATTGCAATCCCAAACTGACCAAAGGAAGGGGTGACTCCCTCCAGGGTCTAACAGATTCTTTTGTTGCTGTGTAAGCCAGTGTCCATTGTTCCTGTGAGGCTGGGCTGGGTTTGTCCCATCCATGCCCTGACGAGGTGTGAACTGCCTCTCTGTTCTTGGAGAGTTTTTGCATGGGCTTGCTTTAAGCCATGAGGATACATTTTCAGCCTCATAACTATATACATGAAATTATAACCTATAACCTTACTGTAACAATTACTACAACATCACTATAACAACCATGCTCAGTGCATTATGAGCCTTCCGAAGACACCCAACATGACAAACTTTGCATTGGATACCACACAATCATTTTATAAAGATGAACATGGGAGTGTAGGGTGTTCCCCCGAGGTACAGAGCATCACAGTGAGGTGTTGGGTAATCTTTTTAAAGTCCTGTAATACATTATTTTCTATTTAAGTGCTTTAATATTGTCTGGTGCTGATATTATTATTTGTTCTTTCTTTTTTCAGCCCAAAGCATTGTGTACAGCTGTTCTGAGTATGCTGGTTCTGGATGGTGAATCAGTCTATAATCTGACTTCTCTTCCTATCCTGCTGATGTTAGCCAGAGTGATTCTTGTGCATTCAAGACATAAACTTGCTGCTATTCAGGTATGAAATGTGTGGAAATAGTTATTGTGGTTGCCAACCATGGATTGGTTCTCATTTTTCTTCCAGTGTCTCATTCTGTCTACTATTTTCTTTCTCTTCCATTTCTTTTGTATTCCCTCTCTTTTTGGCCTATTCTGCTTTCAGAGATCATAGAATCATAGAAATCATAGAATATCAGGGTTGGAAGGGAGCTCAGGAGGTCATCTAGTCCAACCCCCTGCTCAAAGCAGGACCTAATCCCAACTAAATCATCCCAGTCAGGGCTTTGTCAAGCCTGACCTTAAAAACCTCTAAGGAAGGAGCCTCCACCTCCCCCCCAGCTCACCCCTCCCAGTGCTTCACCACCCTCCTAGTGAAAAAGTTTTTCCTAATATCCAATCTAATATCTACCTAATATCCAGAGTAAGAGATGACTTCCTCTGAAAGAACAGTTCTACACAACAAAGCAGTGACTACAATAGTGAGGGAATTAAAATCAAGGGTTATCTTTTCTAAAAGATAAGTTATGTAAAGTGAATTTCTAATAGCTAAGCCAGAGAAATATCTACTAGGGCTTTTTCCCTTGTGAGGGATGAAGGCACCTCTTTTTCATGAAGATAATTTCAGTGTTAGAATTTGCTGTTTTTCTTACATATATAATTAGAATAACATGAGTGTAAATGTACAGTAGTACGTACAGTTGGGACAATCCTGTAACCTTTCTATTTCACAAACTTGTACATACTATAAAGTTATTTAAAAACTGCTAATCTTTGTAAGCCAGTGCAGCACATTCTCTGGCCTGGATGCCTGCTGCTCCCACTCTAGACAGGATGGGTTTATCTGCCTTATTGCCATGCATGGAAGTGGAGCTAAGAGATTCCTCTCCTTGAGTTTTGAATTGTCAGCTAGATCCCCACCCTTCCAGCACATTAGGAGTACTAAGCAACTATGGGGACCATATCCCTATCCACCTCCCTTTCTGATTTCGCATGAAAGACAGAGAGGTTTCCCTGAGTTCCTCCTTAAAATAAAGTTTTCTGACTATTTTCCTCCTTTGCTTTAGCTTAGAAGCAGTCTGATTGACAAAGGGTGATTCTGGAGCTGGGGAGGACCTTAGCAGCAGTGACTTCTCTCCAATGCATTTCAGTTGAGCAGGCCCTGGCTTGAGGTCAAAAGGCTTCCTTGGTCCATCTTGGTGCTTGGGCAGGCAACACCTACTTCCAGCTGTATCTTCATAGGGGCCTGAATTAAACAGTGTGGGAGATGTTCCTGGTTGTTTTGTACTTCTGGAAGCCAGGCTCTCTTGTTTTTCCCCTCTCACTCCAGATGAATGCTGTTCCGCTCCAGCAATCAGGTCAGCCAGAAGGGGAGAAAATGTACCTGGTGTACAGACAGGCACAGTGAGGGACCTCCTCCTGTCCAAAGGCTTGTTTACACTATTAAAAGTGATAAAACCAAGTTTTAATGCTAGTTCAGGAGCAACAGCTGCTGAAAACCATTTTCTGCAAGTTTCCTAATGTGACCCAGCCATTCTTTCTCATGTAAGTTTAAATCCAACGAAAAACTCTCAATATTTCAGTTGTGTAATATTCATGTAAATGAGCTTAGAATTGGATACAATTCTGAGAAATATACCTTTTAAAACATTAATATAGCCCTGTTTTTCACAAATACTATTCCACATGAAAGACTAAATACTTGACAAATTTTAAAATAATTCAAAAGAAAATCCTGAAACCATCCCCCCAAAATTAAACTTAATAAAATAAGTGCCATGCACAGCTCAACTGACTTAACTGAAATTTTTACAAAAATGTTCTTTTCTACTCTGAGACCTCTGTGTGGCAAGCTGTAGGCCAGAGGAAATTTTTATCACTGAGCTTATAAACCCCAGATATATCCTCAGCTACAGGGTTGTGAATAGAATAGTATTCATTTCCTAACACAGTCGTGTTTAAATTGCCTTTGGGTTTCTAAACAAAGTGATGGGGGGGAGGGGAGGAGGGGGATTTGACCTCTTTTACAAGGTCTCCTGATTGTGAACCATTGCTTTGTTCAGCTTGATATCATAAGTCATATTTCATTGCAGTTTAAAATAGACAGTATTTTATACATTTGGATAGCTCCTCTCAAGGCAGATTATAATCAACTGCATGTAAATTGGTTTAGATTTTCCCCCTAGATGCTGTGTGTGCAGTCCTTTTAGGTTGATGTACACTTACCTGTAGAACAGAAGTGTGTATATATAAATACTTTCTTGGCATTTATAGACAGTAGTAAAGTTTCAAAGCTGTATTAAGTCAGTGTTCAGTTGTAAACTTTGGAAAGAACAATCATAAGATTTTGTTCAGAGTTACAAACAAGCATTCCCGAGGTGTTCGTAACTCTGAGGTTCTACTGTAGTACATTTTGTCTGTCTCAAATTCTCAGATTTAAGATTGCATTAATATTTCTTTGTATTGATTTTATAAAAATATTAACAAGTGTGCATATTCACACAACTCACGATGTAATTCAGTATGCAATGTGAAATATAAATGTTCCGAGTTTTTAAGGTTCACATGTTTATATGCTCATACATTGAAATAAACTTTTTAATGTGCAGAGTTCAAAATATACACAAGCTTGCCCCTTGCTTTTTCTCCTGGGTGACACACATTCTTTGTTAACTTGAAATTTATTTCAAACACATTTAATTTTAAACTGAATTTCTCTGAATATGTCAAAGGTACTGGGCCTTATTATTGAGGATGAACTTCATAAACCAGTCTGAAGTTTTAAAAATAGGCTGTGTATAGGTTATCTGTGCACAGTAAAAATGCAAAGCTGCTTGGCACAAAAAAACATGATCTCTTCATGTTCTGGAAACTTGAAAGCAAAGAATTAAAATTAAAGTTAGCTTGTCCTTACTAACCTCAAGCATTTAAACATCATGGTCAGGGCCCCCAAAGAATTACTAGCTTGAGTTAAAAATAATACATTTTGGGTTCTTTGGATTTACCTTCTGGCTTCTTAGTGTGCACTCACTTCACATTTTCAAGCTTTTCTCCATAAGGGCAAGAAACCTTTTTTTAAAAAGCAAAAGGTGAGATTCTCATGTAAATGCCTGATTCCATGACCTGAGGTTCTAAGAGAAACACCAAATATGACTTGTGATAAAATTGCACTGTAATCTGCAGACAAAAAACGTGGAGTTTAGGTAACAAAAATGTTTGTTTTATATATAAAATGTGGACATAAGTATTAAAGCAGTTTTACAAATATCTCATATTATTGACTACAAGTGAAAATGCAGTGTTGTAGCTGTGTTGGTCCCAGGATATTAGAGAGACAAGGTGAGTGAGGTAATATCTTTTATTGGACCAACTTCTGTTGGTGGGAAAGAGAAGCTTTCCAGCTACACAGAGCTCTTCCTCAGGTCTGGGAAAGGTGCATAGAGTGTCACAGTTAAATACAAGATCAAACAGATAGTTTAGCATAAGTAGTTAGCGCACATTCTAGGTGACCATTCAAGGTGATGTGGCTGATTAACACCCCCGCCCCCCATAAAACAAAAAATGAGTTACAGATTATTGTTGTAATAAGCCCTAAATCCAGTGTCTTAATTAAGACCATGATTTATGAATTTAAATTCCCATGCTTGTCTTTTGAAAGTGTTGCGTAGGTTTCCTCTGAGGATGAGGAAATGATAGGTCAGATCTAGAGTGATCACTTTGGGAAAAGTGTTCACCCACAGGTGGTGTGGTTTTTTTCTTCTTATTTTCCTGTGAGAGTTCATTCAAGAGCTAGTGACTTTTCTGGTTTCACCCACATAGTTGTTGTGGCATTTAGTGCTCTGGATGAGTGTTGTGATAGGCATGTGAAAATGTCACACATGCTGGTTCTCATCTCTCCTTCATAGGAATGTATTGAAGCCTCAGTCTTTTTTGGTGTAGGTGTAACTGCAGCCAATATGTGTAGAGTAGATAAGACAAAGTTGTTCATCTGGCTTGTATCTGTAGGACTGAGATCTAGCCCGTGTGTTTGTGTGTTTGATGTAGATTGGATTTTCCAACTCACGTTGGCCTGCCAGAGCCTGGATTTGATTACTCTCAGGGTAGGCTACAAAGATTAGAATGTGGTTTATTTGTTGCAGTGTAGAAAGAAGTACACATGGTTTTCTGTTGCTGGACAACCTCAGGAGAGAATTCCTTTATCTCCCTTCAGTATATTAATGGTTATCTGAATACTAAACTGCACTTTCAGCCTTATTAAATTAGCTTGTCTTTTGTTGAGTGTGCTCAGAATAATCTTAATATGAAATCCTAAAATGTCTGAATCTGACAGTTCCTTTACATATGTTTTGGTGAGATGTGCATGTTCCTTGAGTCAAGGAATAGATATCTTGACAAGGTGTGCTTTAAATTCTAAAATGTAGAAAAAGAAAAACCTTCACTGCCAGTCTTCAACCTGTTGGTGCAGAGCTGCGTCTGAAGAGACAAATGGTTGAAATTTTAAACTACAACCCTTAAAATAGCAAGGAGAAAGAGAGGCAAGGCTGTAGGGAATTCAAATCACAATTAATTGAATTCTCCCTTTTTATTAGGTGACACCTTTTCTCCATTTTATATCAAAAAGCTGTGCGGCATTTGTATTGAACTAGAAATCTGTCATAAAGATACAGTGATAATTGTCTTATTTGTGAAACAGCTTCAGACTTTTAGCACTCCCCTTTTCAGAAGAAAGGAGGGGATGTTTGGAAAGGAGCATTGTTGATTGAAGCCATCATCTGAGGGGAATACAAGAGGGAAAAATTATTAACTGTTAAGTGACTGAGCACCCATCTATATAGTAAGATTTTTGTTGTTGTTTTTTTTCTTTTGACTCTTTCAAGATTTATTCCGCCTTGATATAATTTGAATCTACACTTTAGGAAACTTCCTACCTTAAACTAATCTCAAGTAGATCAGATTTGGTATTGAATTTTTATAAAGCAACTGTATTTGTGTTTTTGAAGTTATATTTTTAAAATCTGTTTATAAAAGAAAATCAGTTGTATTTATCATTCATTAAAAATATTCTTATTCTCCGTTTTAGACATTGCCTTGGTGGACTTTGCGATATGTGAATATTCACCAGCAGTTGCTAGAGGAGCGATCGCCTGAGCTCTTCACTCTTGCCCAGAGTTGTATAGAACAAGGTAAGTTTCAAATTATTTGATTATGTTCGCATATAATACCAATCACTTGTCAGAAGAGTTTTGTAGATGTCACAGTTTGCAGCATTGTGCCTATCAGGTGCTTTTGTAACTGCAGAGAGTAGAAAGACACTTCTTAAATTTACGTTGATTTAACAATTCTCTCTTGTTGGTGGGTGCTCTGTTGGTTAAGGCTCTGTAATCCTGATTACACTCTATCTGCTTGGAAACAAAATAAAAAGTGTTTCAGTGGTATGCCACTGTTAATATGTCACAAATTGACTTGCAGGCATTATGTCTGCCTTGTCTCTTATTTAACAAGGCTCATTTGAGTTTCAAATGTGAATTCTTCTGGTTTTGTGCAACTTTGTGAGAGACACTGAGCAATTTTCTACTGCTCCTCCTCACAGAATATCAGAATTCTTATCAACCTGAACCAGAAATGTTCGGTACATGGTGTTCAGTTCCAAAGACGTGCTGGGTTACATTGTAGAAAGAGGACATTATTTTTAAATTGAATTTTGAAGTGAATATTGATGCTGAGGAAAGCAGACTAATAGTGTTAGAATTAAACAAAAATAAAATACCATTGATTTTTAAGACATTGAGTTTATTTGTTAGCTGAAGATTTTTTGCTGTAACTATGAAAGCCTAAAATTATATTTTCAACAGTGTTTTTAAGACATTTTTCTCTCCCACTTAGACATGCACTGGCATGTATAGATTTTGCCCTTGCCAAAAAAGGTATAGACAATTTTAAATTCCCTATTTTACAGGATGAACATTTTTTTGGGTAATGAAAGTTTATTTCCTGGGGTTTGAACCAGCTCTAGGATCAAGGCATGACAGTGATGTCCAGAGTACCAAATAGTAGTTTGGTGCCCTTGCAAAATCACCATATGAATAGCAAAAACTTGTAAAATACAATGGTAAGATTGAGCATAGAATTATATTGGGCCCAATCCTGTGAATTGGTGAGTGATCTCCACTGCCATTGGGCTGCTCCAGCATTGGGTCCATCCACTACATTCTGTAGTGTTTATCTTTCTCTGTTTGAGAGCTTTAAACAAACTTCCACACAGTTCTATTGTATGAGTGTGGGAAAACTTCATTTATGGACTATAAACCATTTAACTTCAGTAACTTGGATGTCTAATTGACCAAGTGTCTTTAATCCATAAACTTGCTGTGTAATCACACTTTTCAGAAGAAAGGAATTCTAGGACACCTTTACTTTCATCACATGAAATTAAATTAGTTGACATGCTAACATACAGGCCAAGGAAATCTTGGACATTAACTGACATGAAGATAAACAACTCTGATTTGAGCTCCTAATATCCTAATTAGCAAATGTATAATCATTTTAGCAAATTGTATTTTTAAGGTAAAAATCAGATGATGTACTGATCAGTGTGGTAATTGAGCACTTCAGAAAAAAGATTAAACCTAATCAACCAGTTGCTTTAAAAAATCCTATAAAATCTGACCTTCGAGGTGTGCTGCAAAGCCAGTCTTTCTTTCTTTCTCTCTCTCTCTCTCCTCCCCCCCGCCTTCTTCAAAGGGAAGAATTGTGAAGGTGGTGAATTGTTGGAGAGAGAGAGAGAGAGTTGTTTTGCCTGATTTGCTGCTGGTGGTGGGGGGTGGACTAGATTAGATGAAAATGTTGCTACTTAGTTATAAAGGAGTGGGGTTTTGCTATTTCTTTTTTTATCTTCAGGACTCCTAGTCTGGATGGATAGCTGCTTCTTAAAAACTCTGTATAAAATTAACTAAATGTCAGACAGGTGGCTGCTGATGTTTGTTGTTCAGGTTAGGAAGGGGAAGGTGGAGGGATTCCAAAAGCTTTTTCATTATTATAGAGAATGCAAATGACCCGTTTGTAATACTCTGCAGTGATTGTTGCTCTGAATACAAGAGTTGTATAGATGAATAATCAGTGAGAGGGAGACAGTGTCAACATCAGTCTATATGCCAGCAGTTATTAAGTTGCACTTGAGACTGTAGTTTATCATTTATTTGGCTGAACATTTCTATGATGACTTTGCTGGAGAGTACAAAGTACTTTATTTTTAAAGTGTTCTTGCTTGTCTGAAACTCTTACGCAAAGAATCAAGGTAGCAGGAAAAACAAAACCTGTAATATGGAGTATTTTGTCAGACAGCGATTTTGAGTACAGACGCCCCCCGACTTACGCAATCGTTCCATTCCGGAAAGCCTTGCGTAACTTGAATTTTGCATAAGTCGGAAACGTATACCCGTACGTTACGCAAATATTTCCACAACTTGAAAATCCTATTTCTGGCTTATGGAACTTTTTCCGTAAGTGCCAATTTGCGTAAGTTGGGTTTTGCGTAACCCGGGGAGCGTCTGTAGTTAGCATGTGTGTTGCCTTAGAAATTCTTAAAAATAAGATTTTAGAGCAAACCTAAAAATAGGATCCTATGATTGGGGCACACTGTTATGTCTGCACTGATGTGCATACCCTAGTACGGGTTACGTTCATGTGGGCTTGAGCCAACCAAACCCACCCCAAAAGTCTACATTTGCTCTGCTAGACATGCATATAATGCTGTGTACCCATGTGCATCCACACTGCTGCTCTGGGTACACAAGTTGAGTGCTACTATTTCAGGGACGGTATGCCAGGGTTCTTGGAATCACATGGAGACACTGTAGGAACCAGTTTTTGGTGTTTTGTTGGTACTATGTTGCAGTCCTTCTTGGACCCATATGTGGAACACATTTCTGCCTTGCCTTCACACATATGCTGATGACACTTCTGGATCATGTTGCCCTCACTTCTGTTTCTGTAAAACTGGGTTGTAGTCATGGATCTATTGGATGAGCTGTTCCTATTCCTTATTGCAGGACAAATGTTTATGCAGTGGAGTAGGTGCTTGGCAAGATGCTGGA
Organism: Platysternon megacephalum; assembly: GCA_003942145.1. Classification (NCBI taxonomy): domain Eukaryota; kingdom Metazoa; phylum Chordata; order Testudines; family Platysternidae; genus Platysternon; species Platysternon megacephalum. The sequence goes on along the minus strand of QXTE01000055.1, from coordinate 6,430,632 downwards.
TGGCATTTCAGCATCATTTTTTGCCGAAATCAAAGACAGACGCTTGCAATAACAATTCATTTTTGGCACAGTGGACAGATATGCTGAATGCCACTATTGCCTTTGGTGTACCATCATTTCTGGTGCAGGAGAACTAGCACAGTGTGGTGGGATCACATCATCCTGCAGGCTTGGGAGCAGCAGCAGTGGCTCCAGAGCTTCCACATGAGGAAACAGACCTTCATGGAGCTATGTGAGAATCTTGCACCACCCTCCAGCACCAGGACACTTGATTGAGGGAAGCCATATTGGTACAGAAGCAGGTTGTTATTGCCCTGTGGAAGTTGGCCGTCCCAGACGGCTACATTTCCATTGGAGTTAGAAAGTTCACTGCGAGGTTTGTGAGATGATTAACACTGTGGTGTACCCATTGGTGGTTGGCATAACAAACGATCGAAAAATAATTGCTAGTTTTCAAATGATGGGGTCCCCAAACTGCATTGAGGCCATCAATACCACTCATGTGTCCATCGTTTGTTTGCCACAAGGAACAAGTGAATATGCGAACCACAAAGGTTACTATTCCATCATTATGCAAGGCTTGGTGTACTACAGAGGCAGGTTCATGATTACTAACCTGTGGAAAACTCAGGAAAGTTTCATGATGCCAGGGTGCCGAGATCTCTCTTGTACTTTAAGGGGGAAACGAGGACTTTATTCCCCAGAAATGATATTGTTATAAGTGGTGTATCTGTGCCACTGGTTGGTTTTGGGGGAACCCCACATACCACTCCTGCTAGGATTTATGAAACTGTACCCTGATATCAGGAGTCCTGGAGAAAAAGAAATTAAATTTAAAGCTCTGTAGCTGCAGGATGGTCATGGAGTGAGCATTTGATAGGCTGAAGGCTCGTTGGTACTGTCTATGAATCTGCCTGGTTGCCAGTGTGGCCTGCTTCACTGCACCACAGTTACGAGGCATATTTCTGCACCAAGTGAACTCAGGATGCTTCTGGTTTGCAAACTCTGTATAGTCAGCAGGATCCTACACATGTGCATACTGATGCTGGGTCCAGGCATGCAAGGGAAAATAGGGATGCTATGTGTGCATACATCCTGGCAGCGCAGAGAGACAAAGGATGACATGGAACTTTTGCTGCTGCTAAGGGCTACCTTTATAGCCTTCCTGTGAAGCTGCTTTAACATAAGAACGGCCATACTGGGTCAGATCTAGCCCAGTATCCTGTCTTCTGACAGTGGCCAATGCCAGGTGCTTCAGAGGGAATGAACAGAACAGGTAATCATCAAGTGATCCATCCCTTGTTGCCCATTTCCAGCTTCTGGCAAACAGAGGCTAGGGACACTTCAGAGCATGGTTTTGCATCCCTGCCCATCCTGGCTAATAGCCACTGATAGACCTATCCTCCATTAACTTATCTAGTTCTTTTTTGAACCCTGTTATAGTCTTGGCCTTTACAACATCCTCTGGAAAAGAGTTCCACAAGTTGACTGTACAGTAACTCCTCACTTAACTACAATGTTATGTTCCTGAAAAATGTGACTTTATGCGAAACGATGTTAAGCGAATCCAGTTTCCCCATAAGAATTAATGTAAATGGGGGGGTTAGGTTCCCGGGAAATTTTTTTCACCAGACAAAAGACATTATATACATATACAGTATAAGTTTTAAACAATTTTAAACAAACAGTTTAATATTGTACACAGCAATGAATGATTGTGAAGCTTGGTTGAGGTCCTAGAGTAAGAGGGTGGAATATTTCCCAGGGAATGCCTTGCTGCTAAATGATGAACTAGCACTCGGCTGAGCCCTCAAGGGTTAATACGCTGTTGTTAATGTAGCCTCACACTCTACAAGGCAGCATGGACTGAGGCAGGAGGTAGGAAACACAATAGATGCAGGGCAGTAGCTGCAAACACTTCCCTGCAAAAACTGAACATGATGATGAGCCCACGCTATCCAGCTGGAGCGCACCACTCCCTTCTCCTGACAGCACATGCATGGCTGCACAGGTGCTGACTTTCCAAAGTGCTGGGGGGGGTGGTGTGTGCATGAGAGAGAGAGATGTGCATTGCCCCTTTAAGTACACTGACCGCACTTCAAGTACGTTGCCCTTTTAAGTAGATCAGACAGGAAACAACAGTTTCCAGCAAGCTCCCTCCTTTCTGTCCCTGAGCCCTGTCCCCCTCCTCTGCTTTGTGGAGAGGGGGTATAGAGTGGGGGCGGGGGGCAGGAGCAGGGGGACATCAGCACCCCTCTGCTCCCTTCCCCCAGCAAGCAGGAGGCTCCCGGGAGCAGCTCCAAGGCAGAGGGCAGGGCAGGAGCAGCACAGCAGTGGGGGGAGGGACAGTTGAACTCCTGCTGGGCAGCTGCTGATCCACGAGCCACGTACCTTGCAGGGAATTTAGAGGAGCTGATGCGGGGGAGGAAATTGCTGGATCCCCCTGGTTCTAATCCCCACAAGGAGGGGCTGCTCTTCCAGAGAATCCTGCAAGCAGTGGACAAAGCAGGTAGCTGCCAAACGACGCTATAAGGGAGCATTGCGCAACTTTAAATGAGCTTGTTCCCTAATAGATGAGCAACAAAACAATGTTAACCGGGACAACTTTAAGTGAGGAGTTACTATATGTCGTGTGAAGCAATACTTCCTTTAACCTTACATGATGGCACATGCCAAGCTCAGAGTGTGGTGCAAAAGTTGTTCTTAAGGGTTTTGTGTTCATCTGATTATCACTTGCTGAAGGTTTTAATTTGTTTGTGCTTTTACCAATGCATATCTGTGTGAAACCCATCATTACAGGTTACTTCTAATGCATTTACAGTTTGGGATGCACTTTGTGCTGGGGGCAGTTAAGAGAGTGGTGTGATGCATTCCTTTTTCACTGTGCATGTGCTTCTCGCTGTCCATATCTGTATGTAACCCATCTTAACCACTTTGCTCTGATGTGTTGGGGTGGGTCTGTTTCTGGCAACAATTACAGCCATTGTTGCTTTGCATTGCTTCTCAGTTTGTATGTGCAATTGGCACTGTGGGAGGAGCCCATATTTACAAGATTTCCACAATGTTTTATGGTTCAGTTTGCAGCTGCTGCAGGGGATTGTTGCGGTCTTTTTGTGACTAATTGGGTTTTGAATGTCCCTACTGAATACTACTATTTACATCTGCAACTTTACTAAGTTTCCCAGGACCCACAACTGCACTAGACATCTCTCTCCTAAACCGCTTTAAAACTATGCTGGACTGTGCTGTGTTTTCCCCCAGACCAGACCACCCACCCCCTTTGCTCTGTGTGGCCCCAGAAGGCTGCCTGTATCCTGTAGATAGGCCTGGCCTGACATTCCAGCAAAGAAAAGGAAATTTTAGAGAGAGACACTTCATTAAGTTACCTTGGTCCCACAGCTGCACCAGAAACCTCTCTCTCAGCCAAATGCAAACGTATCGTGAACTCTTCTGTGTTTTCCCTCTGAGACCAGACTTCCCACTCCATGCTTTTCGACGACATTCCCTGCCTGCCAGACTGTCAGGAAAGAGACAGATGCATGCTGATTTTTACCTTCCCAAGTTTCTATGGAATGTGGTCTGCACCTTAACCCATGCTCCCTGTGATCGTAGATCTTTGGAAAACAGTAAATGTAATGTTTAAGATTTTTTTTTCCCCAGTAGGTCCATTTTGGGGTTGGGAATAGCAGAGGCTGGTGGGAGGGGGAAAGGTGGAGGAGATGGTATGGAGATGGGCCGTGACAGTGTCATGGCTTCAGCATTATTCCTCGCACACAGTAACACACAGAGCAATGCTTGGCATATTATCGAGGGAAGAAAAATAATTGCACATAATTTCAAATATCCTTGATTTTAAAAGTGCAAACTTTGCACTACAAAAAGGGGGGAATATTTTGGAGGGAAGGAGTGGCTTGCATTATTAACTTACCAGCCTGGGGTTCTGCACCTTGCCGAGGCACCAGTCCATCTTCAGGGTCCTCCGTAAGGGCTTCTGCAGCCTGATCCTCCTCCTTCCTGGCTGCTTTCTGGCTCTTCAGAGTTATCCTTGATATTTCTAGCTGCATCAGCACCCTTGCCACTGTCCCAATGAATGATGAGAATGGAAGGCAAGTATCAGGGGGTAGTCTGTATCCACAAAAACAACAAGGAGTCCGGTGGCACCTTAAATACTAACAGATTTATTTGGGCACAAGCTTTCATGGATAAAAAACCTCACTTCTTCAGATGCATGGAGTGAAAGTTACTGATGCAGGCATTATATAATGACACATGAAGAGAAGGGAGTACCTCACAAGTGGAGAACCAGTGTTGACAGGGCCAATTGGATCAGGGTGCATGTAGTCCACTCCCAATAATCATAGAATCATAGAACTTAAGATCAGAAGGGACCATTATGATCATCGAGTCTGACCTCCCGCATGATGCAGGCCACAAAAGCTGACCCACCCACTCCTGGAATAATTCTCACCCTTGACTCCGCTGTTGAAGTCCCCAAATCTTGATTTAAAGACTTCAAGTAGCAGATAATCCTCCGGCAAGCAGCCCCTGCCCCATGCTGCGGAGGAAGGCGAAAAACCTCCCGGGCCTCTGCCAATCTACCCTGGAGGAAAAGTCCTTCCCGACCCCAAATATGGCGATCAGCTGAACCCCGAGCATGCGGGCAAGACTCTCCAGCCAGACACTCAGGAAAAAGACTTTCAATATCCCAACATTGACCATCGGTACTAATTACCAGTGGTGGCACATAATTGACCTATTGAGTAAATCAAGTTATCCTATCAAACCATTCCCTCCATAAACTTGTCAAGCTTAATCTTAAAGCCAGAGAGGTCTTTCGCCCCCGCTGTTTCCCTCGGTAGGCTGTTCCAGAATTTCACTCCTCTGATGGTTAGAAACCTTCGCCTAATTTCAAGCCTAAACTTCCCGACTGCCAATTTATATCCATTTGTTCTCGTGTCCACATTAGTACTGAGCTGAAATAATTCCTCTCCCTCCCTGGTATTTATCCCTCTGATATATTTAAAGAGAGCAATCATATCTCCCCTCAACCTTCTTTTGGTTAAGGAAAACAAACCGAGCTCCTCAAGTCTCCTTTCATACGACAGGCTTTCCATTCCTCGGATCATCCTAGTGGCCCTTCTTTGTACCCGTTCCAGTTTGAATTCACCCTTCTTAAACATGGGAGACCAGAACTGCACACACTACTCCAAATGAGGTCTCACCAACGCCTTGTATAACGGGACTAGCACCTCCTTATCTCTGCTAGAAATACCTCGCCTAATGCATGCCAGGACCGCATTAGCCTTTTTAACGGCCACATGACATTGGCGACTCATAGTCATCCTGCGATCAACCAGGACTCCGAGGTCCTTCTCTTCTTCCGTTACTTCCAACTGATGCGTCCCCAGCTTATAACTAAAAGTCTTGTTAGTCATCCCTAAATGCATAACCCTCCACTTCTCACTATTAAATTTCATCCTATTACTAATACTCCAGTTTACAAGGTCATCCAAATAAATGAGGAGGTGTCAATTCCAGGAGAGGCAAAGCTGCTTTTGTAATGAGCCAGCCACACCATCAAGGGCTCATTCACCTGCACGTCTACTAATGTTATATATGCCATCATGTGCCAGCAATGCCCCTCTGCCATGTACATTGGCCAAACTGGACAGTCCCTACGTAAAAGAATAAATGGACACAAATCGGACATCAGGAATGGTAACATACAAAAGCCAGTAGGTGAACACTTCAATCTCCCTGGACATTCTATAACAGATTTAAAAGTAACTATTCTTGAACAAAAAAAATTCAGAAACAGACTTCAAAGAGAAACAGCAGAACTAAAATTCATTTGCAAATTTAACACCATTAAATTGGGCTTGAATAGGGACTAGGAGTGGCTGGCTCATTACAAAAGCAGCTTTGCCTCTCCTGGAATTGACACCTCCTCATCTATTATTGGGAGTGGACTACATCCACCCTGATCGAATTGGCCCTGTCAACACTGGTTCTCCACTTGTGAGGTACTCCCTTCTCTTCATGTGTCATTATATAATGCCTGCATCTGTAACTTTCACTCCATGCATCTGAAGAAGTGAGGTTTTTTTACCCACAAAAGCTTATGCCCAAATAAATCTGTTAGTCTTTCAGGTGCCACCGGACTCCTTGTTGTTTTTGAGAATGGAAGGGTTCAGCAGCACATGGTGAGCCACTGTATGATCAGTACGGGGAGCCCTTGAAAACATATGATCGAGTTTCTCATAGAACAGAAATGTGGCAGGCGCTTTCCCAAACTATCTGAAGTCCTAGGCCTTCCTGTACAAGTACTTCAGGTGCTTCTTTCACTCCCCGCACTGAATGGCAATAAGGTGAATGCTCCAGCCTGCTGGAAATTTGCTAGTACAGGTGAACGTTACTGCTGCTCCACCCAAAATTGTGCTGACTGATGTACTCCACCCAGGTATTTATTAAAACTCTGATATGCTCTTGGGCCAACTAGCTATTTGCTAAGCTGTTGCCATTTTTTCTTGTAGTAGTGAACTGCAGCAGAATGCTAGTGAGATGTGCAGCATGCTGCTACAGCTGCGTTACAGGGAGAGTGGGAACTTTATTCTTTCGGGTCAGGAAGAAATGGGTACAGTGCATTATGGGAGTGGAGACTATTGAAACCTGAGCCTTAGTACCCACCCATTCCCACATCCACACTGCAAAGTGGGCCAGGTACGGGGCCAAGCCACATCTCACCCATGCTCTTTCCGACACCCTTCAAGTGAGCGAGCTAGCTAGCTAGCTCAGTATCTACTCGCCTTGTGACATGGGTTCGACATGGACAATGTGCCGGGGGGGGGGATGACACAACCTCATGCCTGGACACGTGTAGAGTCACCAGTGTAGACATAGCCTTAAATATTGATGATTTTATAGTAATAATTTGCGCTTTGCAGCATCAACAACAGAGACCAAGAAAAATAATTTTATAAGAGTTTATGGCAGATAGATCTGAAGTAAGGCAGATAAGTAATTTGAAAATCAGCAAAAAAGAGAATATACCTAGATGAATTTCTATCCAGTAGACTCCAGGTAGGGTAGAGTTTGTGCAGTCTTGATCAGTTTCCTGGATACCACATATACAGTTTTCAGGTCTAAATGTGGGGTAGTCACTGTGTTATGTGCATTGGACAGGTCAAAAGTGGCTTAGCACTGTAGATCCAGAGCTACTCAAGATATGACTTGATTTTTTTAGAACTACTGAGCCCTGGAAAGTTCTGAGTGCTCAGCGCTTTTGAAAATCAGGCCATTTATCTAATAGAGCTTGGCGAAAAATTTTGCACAAATACGTTATATGTTGAAAAATGCAGTTTCAGTTGCCTTGAAACTATTCACAAATTTGACATGAATTCTCCAAATATTTTCGGCCAAACATTTTTTGGGACTTAGATGCCATTTGCAAAATGTGCGGGAGGAGGAGACTCCCAGCTTATAACTTTAGCCCATTGCTTAGGGTACTCAGTCGGGATGTGGGAGACTCGTGTTCAATTCCTCTCTATCTGATAACTTCTCCTCCTCCTGTTTTATAAAGCTATCCCTTTAAAACTGATTGAAACTCAATGTTTTGGATTGAACAACATGTTTTGTTTGACCCAAAACTGTTTTTTGATTCGCTGACATTTTTCCCAATTTTCAAATTCAGTTCAACCTGTACCAAATTCTTTTTTTTTTTTAATTTCTTCCTCCCTGAACTGCCAGAAAACTGAAAAGTCAGTTATTCGCCCAGCTCTGTTATTCAGGTACCTAAATAAGGACTAGGTAAAAGTGAGAACTGATTAGGCAAAGATTGTAACTTGCTAAAATTAAGTTTGTCACTAAAAAGGTGTTTTGTTTTCTTTTGTTTATAATTGTACCCGTCTCTTTCTCTTGCTTTGTATCACTTAAATCTCTGTTCTTTATAAAGCACCTCAGTTCTTTTATATTGAACTAAAGAGAGAGTCCTCAGCTAACCTAACAGGCTGGGGTATATACTGTCTCTTTGGGGATAGTAAATTTAATAATTTTTATGAATCTCCAATATGGCAAGGTTGAGACTTGCAGAGTCTGAGGAGTTGGCTGGTAAGGTGCACAGAGCAGTGTGGCAGGCACCTGATACACAGTTTAAGCCCCAGCAAAGTTCACTCTTCCTCAGGCAGAGGGGTAACACAGTGGCTTACAGTTCTGGGTGCCTTGAGCAGAGCCTCAGTGTCTAACGTCAGGCACCCATTTTTGAAAATCTTGGCCTAGAGCAGTGGTCACCAACCGGTAGATTGCGATCAATCGCACAATTGGTGAATTGTGGAGCTGTGACAGTCGATATCAGTTTGTCTAGGGTTGCCAAACCTCTTGCAGCCAAACCGGGAGATCTGCCACTAACAGTGTGACACAGCGAGGCTAAGGCAGGCTCCTTGCCTGCCCTGGTCCCATGCCGCTCCTGGAAGCAGCCGGCACGTTCCTGCGGCCCCTGGGGGGGGGCACCGCCCCTGCAGCTCCCATTGGCCGGGAAGGGGAACGTGGCCAATGGGAGCTGCGGGGGTGGTGCCTGCGTCGAGGGGCAGTGCACGAAGGCACCTGCACCTTTTCCCCCCCACCCCCGGAGCCACTGCCGGACATGCTGGCCGCTTCCAGGAGCAGCATGGGGCCAGGGCAGGCAGGGAGCCTGCCTTAGCGCTGCTGCGCCGCTGTCACCCCGGAGCCGCCTGAGGTAACCCGGTGCCTGGACGGAGCCTGCACCCCAAAACCCTCCCGCACCCCAACCCCCTGCCCCAGCACTGAGCCCCCCATACCCAAACTCCCTCCCAGAGCCCGCACCCCCTCCTGCACCCTAATCCCCTGTCCCAGCCCCCTCCCAGAGCCCGCACCCTGCACCCCAATCTCCTGCCCCAGCCCTGAGCCCCTCCCACACTCCGAACCCCTGGGTCCCAACCCCCTGTCCCAGCCCAGTGAAAGTGAGAGCGAGCGGCAGAGGGAGGGGAGATGGAGTGAGTGGGGAAGGGCCTCAGAGAAGGGGTGTGGCCTCGGGAGAAGGGGCGGGTCAGGGGCAGGTCAAGGGTGTTTGGGTTTGTGTGATTACTGTTATTTCTACATTTTCTTTGAGGTAGATGCTGGGTTGCACTTAAATTCAAAAAGTGACCTTGTGCTTAAAAAGTTTGGAAACCACTGGCCTAGAGCTTTTAGAGAGAGGGGGCTTTTGATGTAGGTTGAGATTTGTGAGTGTGATGAGTTTTGCTGGGTGGGGGCATTAGCTGCTATTCTTTAGTTCAGGGGTGGGCAAACTTTTTGGCCTGAGGGCCACATCGGCGTTGCGAAACAGTATGGAGGGCTGGGTAGGGAAGGCTGTGCCTCCCCGAACAGCTTGCCCCCTGCCCCCTTCCACTTCCCATCCCCTGACCGACTCATGGCGGGCCATGAACACTCACAAAATTAACAATTCAGAGATATTCAAATAAACTCTATTTAATAAAGATACATTTTAGTGGAAATAAACATAAAACCTTACTTATTATTATAAATATACCATCATAACAACGTATTACAATAATTAAACCAAACTTAACCCCTTTCCACACCCTATTTGATTAATCTGAACAATGCAGCTGGTCACCCTTTTTTACAATGGCATCAAAGTCTGGTGTCATTCTTGTTGTGGAAATCTTGGAGAGGCCCAAAAGTGTCTGCGTTGTAAAAAGCTAACTGCTAGGACACGAAAGGCCAGGGACCTCCAACTCAAACTGTTAATGATGGAAAAGTCCTTCAGACCAGGCTCTGACCCTGAGACCAGAACACCTCCGGGCCAACAATCGCCATCAGCAGCCTCTGACGGGTTCTACCTCTAAGGGCTGGTCCACACTAGGGGCAGGGATCGAACTAAGATATGCGACTTCAGCTACGCGAATAGCGTAGCTGAAGTCGAAGTATCTTAGTTCGAATTTGGCGCGCTTACCTCGCGTCCGCGCGGCGCGCGATCGACGTTCGCGGCTCCCACGTCGACTCCGGTAACTCCACTCGCCCTGCAGGAGTATCGGAGTTCGAAGTAGCGCGTTCGGGGATCGATTTATCGCGTCCAGACAAGACGCGATAATTCGATCCCCGATAGTTCGATGGCTACCCGCCGATTTCGGCGGGTAGTGTAGACGTAGCCTAAGACTGTTGCCAAGGAGTCTTCCAAAAAGGTCACAAAAAAGCAGACCCAAAAGAAAGCGATCTCCGGGTGGAAAATCTGCCCTGTTACCGATGGCACCGAAACCATTGGCGCACGAGGCACCAGGAATGTCTGGTACCAAGACGTCCCCAGGAGCTAAAGACCCGGCACAGGCAAGCTCTCTCTCAGGTGTGCGCCATAAGATTAAGAGACTTACCTCGGCACCGGCAGAGCCAAAGAAATCCTCCGCACCGAGCAGTGCAATGGTTCCACCCCCAGGACCCATGCAGCATAGCAAGTCTGCGATACTGACAACTCTGACATGAATACATGTAATTCAGAGTGTATTACCATCCCCGGCACCGAGCTTCCCGGTACCATGCCAATTCAGCAGGCATACGGACCTCATAGTCATCTCCACACCGGGGACCCCTTTGTTCGGCACTGATGGTACCCCAGTCAGGCCTGACTGAGCCAAATAGGCACTCCTAGTGGATCTGCACCTACACTGTCTAGTGATGAGGATGAAGAAGATGACTCAGGCCTTTACACCCCTCGTCATTCCTCCCCGAAACCAGGACCCTCTCACCAACAACCACCTATGGAAGGGCGAAGCTGGCAGGCACAACTATGGATGCCACCGCCCGTTGCTCTGCCACCCAATTGGCCATACTGGGACCCATGGGCAATCTATAGGGCCCAGAATCTTAAACCTCCCAACCCACCAGCATCAAGGACCACGTGGTCTCCTTCACCCACGGGCCCACCACCGCCGGAGGACCAGGAGGAAGACAGAGAGGAGCCTGAAGAGGCCCCTGAAGGTGAAACACTGCCACCCACCCATATTTTGTCCTCGTCCCCAGATGAAAAAATTATTCCACCACCTCCCACCACAGGAGATGACTTCAAGTCCTTCCAGGACTTATTCAAAAGAGTTGCAGAATCCCTGGACATCTCTTTAGCAGAGCTGCCAACGACCCAGGACAAACTTAACAACATCCTACAGGCATCCCCATTAGCAAAGATAGCTCTGCCCATCAATGCTGCCATAATGGATCCTCCAAAGACAATATGGCAGACACCTGCCACTGTCCCACCCTCCTGTAAACACTGGACTCCAAATTCACTGGTCGTAGAGGCAGTAAACCAAAGGAGAAAACAGCACCAGTCAAAAACCACCCCTTATGACAAAGACTGGAAAAGGCTTGACATCTTTGGATGCAAGCCTATTCCTTGGCCTCACTGAAATTCCGTATAGCAAACTACTCAGCTTTGAAGGCGAAATACACTTACAACTTGTTTAATAAAATGACATATTTTATTGACCAAATGCCAGAGGAGTCAAGGGAGCAATACAGAGCTAACGTTGCAGAGGGCTCCTTAATTGCCAAAACAGCCTTGCAGGCCTCCCTCGATTCCGCTGACATGGCAGCTCGTTCTATCGCCACGTCCATTTTCATGCATCGAGCATCATGGCTCCACTTCTCTGGAAGGTGGAGCTACAAGGAAGTACAAGCCACAGTTGAGGACCTGCCCTTTGAGGGCCAAAAACTATTTGCTGAAAGCACAGATTCATCTCTACATACCTTAAAGGACTCAAGAACCACCTTGAAGACCTTGGGTATTTACGTCCCCCCAAATAAGAAGAAACAGGTCAGATTTTACACTCAAAGATCCCGTCCTACATCATACTCCCAACCTCAGAGACACTACGATCAACTCTGCAAACAAAAACAATCGAGGCACAGGCAGAACCAAGATCAACCCACTACGTCTCAACCTTCAATATCATGTCAATTGTTTTGAAATATTGGGTGAGGGCTCGAGACCTCTATGTTCTCCCATTCCGGAATATCAGATGACCTCCAGTCCATTTGGAGATCACCTGCTACCACGCTACCCAGTCTGGAACAACATTACTACAGACAAATGGGTTCTGGAAATCATCCAGACTGGTTACTCTATCCCATTTACTTCTATCCTCACCTACCCACCCACCTTCCCTGTCCTTCAGGGACCCCTCTCACGAGCCCCTGTTACAGCAGGAAATCATCTTGTGCAAGTAGAAGCCATGGAACCAGTACCACCTCAACACAGGGGAAGAGGGTTTTATTCCCGTTATTTTCTCACGCAGAAAAAGAATGATGGATGGAGATCCATTCTGGACTTATACAAACTTGTTGAGTTTGCACGAGCACTCAGTGTTTCAAAATGGTAACCCTGGCAACCATAATTCTGGCATTAGAGAAAGGAGATTGGCTCTCGTCCCTCGACCTACAAGACTCCTACTTTCATGTCACCATTCATCCAGTGCACAGAAGATTCCAGCGCTTCACACTAGGCCATCAACATTACCAATACAAAGTGCTACCCTTCGGATTATCGACAGTCCCAAGGGTATTCTCCAAGGTCCTAGCCATCGCCGCAGCTCACCTCTGCAGGCTAGGGGTAATGATCTTCCCATACTTGGACGACTGCCTCATAAGAGCACCAACACAACAGACCCCAGTAAAGCTACACAAACCACAGTAACCCTCTTCACCAACCTAGGGTTTCAAATAAACATCCAAAAGTACACCTTGGTCCCTTCCAACAACTAGAGTTTTTAGGGGCCTATCTCGACTGCCTCTCAGCACAAGCGAGACTACCCCAGCAGCGATTCCTCAACCTAACCACTCTGATAACTCTGGTCACAGACAGCCTCCAAAGTCTGGCAGGACCTGCCTACAGCTCTTGGGGCATATGGCTGCTACGATTTATGTAGTCAAACATGTCAGATTACATATGAGATGCCTACAGGCTTGACTTCGCACCTGCTATATGTCACAGAGGCATTCCCTCCACAAATGGCTCACTATGCCCTGCAAAGTGAAGGATTCCCTCCAGTGGTGGTTGCAACTGCAAAATATCTGCTCGGGGATCCCATTTCAACAAAAAGCTCCCACCATAATGATCACCACGGATGCCTCCCGCATGGGATGGGTAGCTCATCTGGACAACACCACTATCCAGGGACACTGGTCCCCAGCGGAAGCCAACTTACATATAAACGTTCTAGAACTCAGAGCAGTCAGAAAAGCATGCGAGCACTTCCTTCCGCTTATCCGGGGCAATATCATCAAAGACCTCACGGACAACACAGACTGCGTGTTTTATATAAACCGATGGGGGAACTCGATCATATCCTCTGTGCATCGAGGCACTATGCCTATGGCAATGGTGCATCTCCAACAATGTAGACATCTCCGCATCTTACCTGCCAGGACTTCAGAATACCGTGGCAGACCACCTGAGTAGACACTTCTCAAACCCACGAGTGGGAGATGGACTACCTGACCCTCGTGACCATATTCAAATAGTGGGTGTTCCCTACTATAGATTTATTTGCAACGGCTCACAATATTAAATGCCCTCAGTATTGCTCCCGAGCAGGGTTCAGTCACTGCTCCCTTGGCAATGCCCTCCTTACCAAATGGGACGCACCACTAATGTACACGTTCCCCCCGATTCCACTATTGAGTCAGGTGCTTCACAAAATCAGACAGGACAAGGCCAGGGTCATATTCATTGCACCCATATGGCCCAGGCAAATGTGGTTTCCATACCTGAGGCAGATGGTGGTGAAACTGCCTCGAACCCTTCTGCTACTTCCTCACCTCCTGACACAGGATGCTGGCTGTGTCCATCACCCCAACCTAGTGGTTTTCCATCTCGAGGCCTGGTTACTCCATGGCTAATGGCGCTGGACAATGACTACTCCAAGGAAGTTAAAGACATTCTCTTGAATAGCCGCAGGCCAAGTGTGACACTGTATGGAGTCTGGGGGACACTTGAGGATATTATGAATATCAATATTGTAAAATTGTAATGAGTTATGCCAGATAGGCCATGTAAGGTGTGACGGTTCGGTCACAGAGACCCCCTTGGGACTGTCACCTGATATGCTTAAATTATCTCTGAGCCCATTTTCCCTGCCAGCTTGGGACTTCCAGAACCCTGTCTTGTTGAGCCAGACACACTAGCCTGCTGCAACACAGACCCAGGGTCTGGTCCACGCCCCCAAAGCTGCAGACTTAACTGAAAACAGCGCAGCAGGTTACCTGTCTCCAGCACCCAGACACCCAGTTCCCAATGGGATCCAAACCCCAAATAAATCTGTTTTACTCTGTATAAAGCTCATACAGGGTAAATTCATAAATTGTCCGCCCTCTATAACACTGATAGAGAGATACGCACAGCTGTTTGCTCCCCCAGGTATTAATCACTTACTCTGGGTTTATTAATAAATAAAAGTGAATTTATTAAGTATAAAAAGTAGGATTTAAGTGGTTTCAAGTAATAACAGACAGAACAAAGTAAATCACCAAGCAAAATAAAGCAAAACCACGCATGTCTAAGCCTGATACATTAAGAAACTGATTACAGATAATATCTCACACTCAGAGATTTTCCAATAAGCTTCTTTCACAGACTAGACTCCTTCCTAGTCTGGGCCCAATCCTTTCCCCGGTACAGTCCTTGTTAGTTCCAGCAGACATCTCAGATGGTAAGCAGGGGTTTTCTCATGAGTGGCAGCCCACTTTGTCCTGCTTCACCCCCTTTATAGTCTTTTTGCCATGCTTCCTTTGTTCGAAACACAAGTTCGAGCAGACATCTCAGGTGGTAAGCAGGGGTTTTCTCATGAGTGGCAGCCCACTTTGTCCTGCTCCACCCCCTTTCAGAGCTTTTGCACAAGGTGGGAATCTTTTGTCTGTGCTTGTCCCCACCCCCGCCTCATCAGTGGATAAGTACAAGGATTAAGATGGACATGGACATGGTCACATGTCACTGTAAGACTCCTAGTCTCCATTCTTCCTGAGTTGGCCCACACGTACACAGGAAGGTTTTCAGGTAAATAAACCATTTACAACCAATTGTCCTAGTCAATGGGAGCCATCAAGATTCTAAACCACCATTAATGGCCCACACTTTGTATAATTACAATAGGACCTCAGAGTTATACTTCATATTTCTGGCTTCAGATACAAGAATGATATATGCATACAAATAGGAGGAATATATTCAATAGGTTATAACCTTTGTTATATCTTACAAGAGACCTTTTGCATAAAGCATATTCCAGTTACATCATATTCACACTCATAAGCATATTTCCATAAAATATATGGAGTGCAAAGTCACAGAATATCAATATTGTAAAACTGTAATGAGTTATGCCAGATAGGCCATGTAAGATAACTTCAAAAATGTTATAATTTGCCAGATGTGATAATCTCATTTATGTGTTTGTATCACCTTTGTATTATGAGTTATAGATATGTGTGTCTGTATTTCAAATTTGTACTATGCTTCTGGGTGATACCCCCAGACAGTTTGGCGTCAGCACTGCCTAGGCTGCTTGATGGCCTAGGCTGCTTGATGGACCATCAGCTATACAATTGACTCATTGAGAGAAGGCAGATGCACCTTATGACTCAGCAAGGCATGCCTGTGGACAAAACAAGCCTTTCAAGCCATGTGCAGTGCAGCTTGAGTTTGGAACAAAGGAAGCACAGGCCGCATGGCAAAAGACTATAAAAGGCAGCTGCATCTTCTCCATGTTGTCTTCATTCCTGCTTCTTACCTCTGGAGTAACCTTTCTACAAACGAAGCTCTGAACAAAGGACTGAATGACCCATCCAAGCTGTTCATGTGTTCCAGAGGGACTTTCAAGCCAGCAAACTCACCAATACTGCTAAGAACCTGATGGACTTTGAAGTCTTTTTGTACGTATGTGACTGTTTTACCATTTAACATCTCTTCTTGTTCTCTTTTCTTTATAATAAACCTTTAGTTTTAGATACTAAAGGATTGGGTGGCAGCATGGTATTTTGGGTAAGATCCAAACCTATACTGACCTGGTAATGTGGCTGACCCTTTGGGGACAGAAGAACATTTTGTGTATGTGAGCAGAGTTTTTCCAATAACTTCTAACTGTACTGGACCTAGGTGCTGGCTGGGAGGCAGAGCACTGGGATGTAATAAAGGGAGCTGTGTGATTTCTTTTTTTGCTTCTTGATAACCAGTGTTGGGGATCAGAAGCGCAGTTTGTGACTGGTTGGGGAATTTAACTTCAGTGTTACGCACCAGTCTTGGGAGTATCTGCTCTCCCATTTGCAGCCTGCCCTGACCTTGGCATTTCCAGTGAGGGCTGCCCTAGGCACCCCCAGTCACACCGAGTACACAGAAAACATACGCTCAGAAGTAGGTATGATTCTGCACCTGATGTGAGGCTAACCACATGTCTCCTCATTCCGCTCCTCTATCCAGGGTCCTGGACTATATACTAGACCTTAAAAAATTGGGCCTCTCCAACAGTTCCATAAAGGTGCACCTAGCCGTAATCACCTCACTACATGATAAGGTAGATGGAACCATCTTTGCTCACCCACCAACTGTTTCCTAAAGGGCATGACTAACATCTACCCACCTCTGAAAGACCCTGCCCCTATGTGGGACTTTACCCTCGTGCTCCACACCCTCATGGGGAAATCATTCGAATCCCTAGTGACCTGCTCATTGCTACACTTATCAGTGAAAGTCACCTTCCTTATTGCTATCACTTCAGCAAGAAGAGTAGCAGAGTTAGGTGCCCTAATGGCACACCTGCCTTATACCACATTCCATAAGGACAAAGTGATCTTACGAACCCACCCTAAATTTATACCCAAAGTAGCCTCCCCATTTCATTTAAAGCAACCCATATACTTACCTGTCTCTTTTTTTTTTTTCCCCCCCAAAACCCCGTGCCGACGCCAGGGAAGCAACTCTTCACATGCTTGACGTCCATAGAACTCTGGCCTTCTATCTAGAAAGAACAAAGACATTTAGAAAGTCATCGCGTCTCTTTCTATCTATCACAACCTCACCCTTTCATCGTTCTATCTCTAAACAAAGACTACGTGGATTTCTGGCTGTATCCACCTGTGTTACTACCAGAGCAATATCCCGGCTCCATTCAGGAGTTCATACGCACTCCACCAGAACGCTATCCACACTTTTACCAAACACTATGCCCTGGAACAACATTCCACTGCTGACACTCAGTTCTGACTCTCGGTGCTATCTACCGTCAACAAAGCTACTCCGAAGCCCCTCCCTCCATTGAGGGGCAGTGCTCCATAGTCACTTAAAGTGGAGCACCCACTGGGACACTCCTCAAAGAAGAAGAGAAGGTTACTCACCTTTGCAGTAAACTGAGGTTCTTCGAGATGGTGGTCCCTCTGGGTGCTCCACTACCCGCCCTCCTCCCCTCTACTTCAGAGTTTCATGCTGATTCTCTGGGGTAGAGAAGGAACCAAGGGACGGTTGGCTGTGCACGCTAGGTAACCGCTCAGAGCGGCGCGGCCAACAAAGGGTACTGCTACTACAAATCTCTGATTGCAAGCGAAGGGCGCCAAGACACCTAAAGTGGAGCACCAACGGGAACAACCATCTCGAAAAACCTGTTACTGCACAAGGTGAGTAACCTTCTCTTTATCCTATCTAATGAAACATAATAAATGGCTGGAGAATGTCCTGACATAATATACTATCAATTATGTGAACTGTACATTTTTAAAAAAACTTTTGTGAATTGAATTGTTTAATCTGACCTATTTCTTCTACCTTTTAATAATACTTTGCACTAACATAATGCCATCCATCTGAGATTCCTAAAGCACTTTTAATGAATGATGGCCAACATTTCCAAAAATGGGTCTCTGAAGTTAGGTTCCTACGTCCTTAACACCTGAATAATGACCAGACTTTCAAAAGTGTTTCATTGTGTGCTGCCGAATACTGAGCACTTTTGAAAATCAGGCCACTTAATTAAGTGTTTAAATTTATGCATACTTTTTGAAAACCTTAGCCCAAATATCTTCAAACCCAATGTATTCCTTTGCAATTATGCTACATAAACTCTGCTGTATAAATCCTGGGCCATGTCTACACCTTCAGTTTTAAGGAAATTATACACCACTGCTAGCAATGGTTGGGTGCTAGTGTGTACTAGCCTCTGGCATTACCTTTGTGATCTGCACCTACAATGCCAGATGGACACTATGATTTAAAAAAAAACAACACCATGTAAACAAGGTCATGGTTGTAGTAGTTCACAGTCCCCGTAACACCAGGCAAACTGTAGTGTAAACTTGTTGCATTTTGGTAAAGAATCTGTTTTTGTACTAACCTTCTTGTGTTACTACAAATGCTATTTCAAAATAAAAATATTAAAAAAAACCATATTGCTTCTTTTTCTGTTTACCTAGGAAATTAAAATTTCTGACATACTTTCCTTCTTATATGAGGACCTTCATTTATAATGTGATAGAAAAATGGATTGTAAAGCCTACATTGGCTAATACATTTTAAAGAACCAATTACCTGTACCATGTTTCTCATGATTTTGTATTTCAGTTGCTTAGCTGAAGAACAAGCTTGGGAATTCTCAATTCATTTTATTAACCAAAATAGAATATTTAGTGAGAGAACAAGTAATCATGGTAAATAAAATAAAGATGATTACTAAGCTTACTAATAGGGTTTAGCAAGTTTAAAAGAAGTAATTTAACTTGGGGTATTACAGCTTATCAGAAGATAGCAAATCAAGTCACAATAACAGTAAATATCTTTAGTTTACATCTTGAAGCTTCTTCATCTCTCTGACAAGCTGTCATTTTCTTGTGACCACAAGTTCTGTGCCATTTCTAGACTGTGATTGCTTTGGACACTCGTGATTTCTCTCAGCTGTTGTTAGGAAAGTCGTTTTCCTGTCATAGGTAGTGCTATGCTGAATTAGTCTCAGCACTCTTAATGTATTGGCCTAGCAATTATTTCTAGACAACTAGCATTAAACTTGTTAATGAAACACAAGTATATGATATACACTTGTCATTCACAGGATCCTCAATTCAGGTGTGCAGTTACTGAGAAGTATTTAAATTAAAATAACCAAGTATTTATTTTAGTAAAGTGAAATAAGTAACAAAAGATTCTGTACGCTTATCCGTTGGAACTGGTGTGAAGGTGGACTCTCCAGTTCAGCTGGACAGTCTGCAATGACTGACTTCTCGAGATACTTGGAACTGAAGTTCCTAACTAATTTTCATTCAAGGTGGTGTGACAGATGTATTCTTAGTCTTCTCCATGATTGCCATGATCACCCCAGTGACTAAAAGAGAGTTAACAAGATGGTTGTCTATGAAAAGACTGTATTCGTTACCCTCAGTGACCATCCAGGGGGCTCCAATTCAGGGTCCGTTTACATTCTGAAAACATCACATCAGTTCTAAATCAAGCTGAGCTCATTCCCCAAACACGTTTCCCATGACACTGTAAATCGGAGAATGAATCTGATTATAAAAAAGTAACATTAAATAAGCTTGTCTCTTTCACCAAGATGTCAACTGATTGTCTACTTGCAATAAATCAGTAAGATACCAGTCCTGTGTAGCTTTACTGTCAAATATAAAAGAGGAAGTTTGAACTGTCCTTCGTTTTTCTTATAGCTGATAAAATGTTTGTGTGGCTGTCCCCACAGAGGAAACTTTAAGAAATTTCTTAAATAAAAAATGTCTATCTTTTTAAAATTTCTGATTAGATTCAGGTAACATATTAACACCCACTTCCAAACTTTTAAATTTGTGGAGATATAGCAGATGGGCCCACTGTAAGTTTAACAAACTTTCCTTTTTGGGATTATCAGTCAGTGTTTTTTCTTAGAACTTCATTCCCCTGAGGGTGTTCTGATGTCTTTTTTCTTCTTGGTTTTTATTTTGCAGTGACAAACTTAGAGACTTTGTTCACAGATGATGAATGTTGGCATTTGGCAGTTCAGTTCCATCTTGAATGTGCCTATACATTTTTGAATTACTATGAGTATAAAAATGCTAAAAAGCATTTCAACGCAGCTAAGGACATAACCAAACTACAGATTAATTTGACAGGTAAGTTTGTTTACAAATGTTATGAAAATGTGGTTTAACTAGCTTTGTGTCGCTTGAGATTTTTTTAATGGCCACGAAAAAATAGAAGGTGAGGTAATGTTTGGGAAATGCTTGCTTGTTAAGGGCAATTGTTCATTTTAAGGGGCGGGGGGGGGGGAGGAGGGATTGATTCTTGAGCTTGTAGCATATTCTGAATTTATATTGGTATCTGTGCAGTTAGTTTGTGCTTCTGTTCTCTTGTAAATAGTGCTGAGAGGGTGCAGAAGAAAAATTAGAATCAACACATCCACTAAGATACTTAGTGTTGTATTGTGATTTCATTTCTAAAAGCACCACTTCCTGAAAAACTGCAGAATAGTAGGCAGTCATTGTTTGTGAAATATCATTGTAATTCCTGGAAGTACTCATGTACAACATGGAAAATGAAGAGTGTGTACACAGACTGTAAATAGTAGTAACAAATGGCACAAATGGAAAGTCACTAAACCCTCTTGCTGTTAGAAAATTAACCTTCTTTTCTGTGTCTTGTAATTCTATAGCAAGTGCAATGGATTTTATTACATGTTTTTTTTTCTTCCGTGTATCAATAGTTTATTCATGATTTATGAAAGAAGATGTAATGGTAACTCCAGAAATACTACAGAGGAAATGGAGAGGACAGGAATAGAGAGAAAATTCCCCAAACTTGTAAAAATTTCATATCTACCAAGATGGGACAAGATCTTAAAAATATCTGTCTCCACATCAAATTGACCAAGAAAATTATATACTGTACAGTATTCATAGTAACCTTAGTTACAAGCTTTTAACACATGGTTTTCTTGGTCAAAACTAGAATACCATATCCAATATATGAAATCTAAAAAGTGGATCAAGCGATGTCATTCACCAGGAAGGAAAAAGATTTTATTTTGGTTTCTTTGTGTGGTGGATGGTAATCTTTTAAAATCAACTTTCCACCATCTGAGGAACTGCTTCATGTATTACTGCACTAGGACACATCCTGATATGTTTTCTAGTATTCAAGCAAATTCTTAAAGTCAGTGAGTCTCCAGACCTGGCTGGTGGCATGCTTCAAAATTTTGGACATAAAAATTGAAACCAATTAACTGTTGGATAGTCTATAATGATATAAGAATGAATGGAGTCTGGATGGCTCAGAGGATTGGTAATTTGATTCAGTCTCACCTCTGTGGCACTGAATTGAGTCTAGTCTATTTCAGTAGTATGCAAAAGTAGTTTTGAAGATTGTTCAGTGTTTATATGGTGGCATCAGTCCAATTCGTAATGAACAGGTGTTGACATCACAGAAAACACTATCCTGTCTTTTGGCAATGTTGACAGACAGAACAAGAATTGATTGGCTGTAGAAACATGGAAATTGAATTATCTTCACAAACCTCCATATGAATTGATTCCTCAGAGCAAGGCTTGGGCTTACTGGCTGGGCTGTACAGAGAATCTTGAACTTCTGTTGCCTCTATTTATACCTCATGCCATAAAGATAGGATTTCCCAGCTGTAAATAGGGCACTTTTTGTGAACACTAAGTTTACTTATAAGTCTTTAAAAATGTCTAAGAATGTAAACAAACAAAAAAGTTAAATCTAATTTTCACCTGCATATTTCATTCATATCTGGGCCCAAATGGCAAATCATGTATAGTTGTTAAACGAATTGTAAATGTAGTGTTTAAACTTTAGAACCTGGCTTCCTCCCATTTTTCTTCAATCAGTTTATTCACATAAAAGTGTTTTTCCTCTTAAAACTTAATTTTAGTAATCCTGTAATAAAAACGTTGTGTGCATATTGAATGTCCTTGTGCAACGTTCACAATGGGTTTCACTGTTGTGAAAGCCATAATGTGAACTCATTGCGGAAAATAATTGCTAAAATCATAGGACTTCTTTCCACATAATTTGGAATTAATTCCCTGACTTTCTAACTGGCTCCATGCTTTCTTCGTTATTCTCTATTTTAAGGGATCAGTAATTTCCTAATTGGTCTTTGATACGAATTAAATAGCATGTTCTCCTTTCAGAGAGCCCTAGTACTTTAAGGATTAAGTGGTACATGGATACAAAGCTGGTTGCAATAGATTTTGAATGTCTAAAAATGTAATATATGAAATTGATGCTACAGTCAAGACATGACATTCTGTTATGTTTTGAATTAAGTGGATGTTAACATTCTAGTATGGAATGTACTACAAACTTGATATTCTAAGGTGGTTTTGTTAAAGTTAACTCAAATTTTCAGTTCATGTATTTAAAAAAATAATCAGTGTCATATGGTATGAGAATCAGAACATAAAAGTTTAACAAGTTAAGGGACAAAAAACCCCAGCAATGACAGTTGACTTTTGTCAACTGTTGCTTGATTTTACCTAAAACGGCTATAACTATTTTTTCTTAATAAGGGGCTTTAGGGAAATTACTCATTCAAATTTAAAGATTTAATCTAGAAAAGCTATTGTTAAATGGAAAAAAATAGTTTGCTGCACTCGATATATGTGTGTTTTCAATTACTACTTTAGTCAGAGGTTAGGATAGCTCTAGAAATGAATTGTGGTGATCATGCATTTCTCTCAACTAAACTTGTTGTAGTGAGACTCCTAAAAGTATTGTGGTTTCTCTCAGTAAATCTATCAGAAGGGTTATGAAGATGTCTAATGTGAAGGGAAATGAAATGAACATGTGGGGATTGTTGGCATTCTAGACAAACTTGCTTTGACATTCATGTTTTGGCTGGATAGTAGGAATGTTACAACATCAAAAAAATTCTGGGTTAATATGAAACGTGCAATCTCCCAGCAAATATAATTTTAAAGCTTTTTAAGAAGAATTTAATGTAAAAAAAATGAAATATCAAATANTGTTGGAGATCCTGATTCCTCTTAATAGTCAATACATCTTAATTTTCTGTAGGTGCTTTGGGAAAAAGGACACGATTTCAGGAAAAGCATGTAGCACAGCTGATACTTGATGTCCAAAGGAAAGATGATGTCCTCCTTTCGCACCGTGAGCTAAGCCCAGCACCTACTGCTCTAGAAAATTTAACAAAGGTATGCACTGGAAAGAAATTTTGTTCTTTAGTAGTTCACGATTTTTAAAACCCATTGAACACACAACAAAGCTTCTTTTCTGGAACATTTGTGGAGAGGGGTCGGGATGTGAGTAGGATGGACTTATTTATTATTCTGAAAGAGTTTTGATTATGATTTTGGGACTATTAGCAGTGGATTTACTTGGTTTAATTTGTTTATTGTGAATTTTGAGTTTTGTAAGGGACAACCAGAGGTTAGGACAGGTACGTCTATTATCTGTTTTATAAATCTAAATAAATTACAAATAAATGTATATAAATCCCTAAGATGGGTTGAATGGCTTTAGTGACTGTCTTATTCTATTTGATGCACAGAGATTTTCATGTGTAGATCATATCCAAATGTTGTGATCATACATTCACTTGGCACACGTTTTCCTCTTAAACTCGTATAGTGCACAGATAAAGAAGACCGTTGCTTAATTTAATAATGTTTTAAAGAAAGTACACCTATTAATCAGGCCTCTGTCCCTGCCCTTATTTCCTTCTCCCTGAGGTCTTGGCTACAGTTGAGAGTTACAGTGCAATAAAGCCGCCCACCGCGCTGTAACTCACTCCCCGTCCACGCTGGCAAGGCACGTACAGCGCTGTATCTCCGCAGATACAGCGCTGCTTGTACTCCACCTCCCCGAGAGGAATAAAGAGTATTGCGCTGCGGCGCCAGTGTGGCCGCCCAATGCGCTCTGATTGGCCTCCAGAAGTATTCGGCAGTATCCCACAATGCCTGTTCTAGCCACTCTGGTCATCAGTTCGAACTCTACTGCCCTGGCCTCAGGTGACCAACCGTCAGACCCGCCCTTTATATTCCCCGGGAATTTTAAAAATCCCCCTCCTGTTTGCTCAGCCAGGCGTGGAGTGCTATCAGCGAATCTTTCCAGGTGACCATGCCTCCACACGCCAAGCGAGCCCCAGCATGGAGCAATGGCGAGTTGCTGGACCTCATCAGTGTTTGGGGGGAGGAAGCTCTCCAGTCCCAGCTGCGCTCCAGCCATAGGAATTACGATACCTTCGGGCAGATATCAAGGGCAATGATGGAAAGGGGCCATGACCAGGACGCTCTGCAGTGCAGGATTAAAGTGAAGGAGCTGCGGACTGCCTACCGCAAAGCCCGCGAGGCAAACGGCCGCTCGGGTGCTCCCCCCACGACCTGCCAATTCTACAAAGAGCTGGACGCGATACTTGGGGGTGACCCCACCTCCATGCCAAGCACCACCATGGACACTTCAGAGCAGGGGGAGGAGGAGATGGAGGAGGAGAACGAGGAGGAAAGCGGGAGTGAGTGTGCTGGGGCAGTGGGAGACACCCCGAAATCCCTGGAGGCATGCAGCCAGGAGCTCTTCTCGAGCCAGGAGGAAGGTAGCCAGTCGCAGCGGCTGGTACTTGGTGGAGGACAAACAGAAGAGCGGGTTCCCGGTAAGTGGGTTTTTTTTGGGGGGAAGGAAGTTTTTCGGGAGAGGAGAGTTAGGGGTGCATGCATGCCTAAATGCGGAATAGCGCATTGATGTGGTCTATCACATTGTGGTAATCGGCCTCGGTAATCTCTTCCAAAGTCTCATCCAGAATGTGGGCAATGCGCTTGCGTAGGTTTCTTGGGAGAGCCACCGTAGTCCTTGTCCCAGTCAGGCTAACGTGTCCGTGCCACTGTGCCGTGAGGGGCGGGGGGAGCATTGCTGCACACAGGAAAGCTGCATATGGGCCAGGGCGGAAGCCGCATTGCAGTAGAAGACCCTCCCTTGCTTCCCAGGTCACCCTTAGCAGTGAGATATCTTCCAGGATGGACTCCTGTGGAAAATGTTGGGAGTGTTTCGTGTAGGTGCCCCCTGCAGCTGTTGGCTCTCCCCAAGGCACAGAAACCCAGAGGACAGTACAGCCCAGAAACAATCAGTCCCCCTTACTCACCATTTTGGGGCTCCCGTGGCTTATGTCCGCTCTCTTTGGGACGGGATAATTATGCTATTGTGTAGACGGGGTGTGCACTCCTTAAGTGCGGGGGAATCATTACTCTGTCTGGTATAAACAATGCTGCCTCTGTTAAGTGTTGCATTTTGCCTTTACAGATGCAACCTTGAGATCTCAGCTGTCCGTGTTTTCACGGGCTCAGAGACTGCAAACACTCCAGAAGAGACCGCGGAAAAGCAAAGAAGACATGCTGCACGAAGTGATGCATCAATCTCTTTTAGATAGTCAAAAAGCACAGAAGTGGAGGGAGAGCGAAAGCAGGACCTGCAAGGAAAACGCAGCGCACTGGAAGCAAAGCACGGATCGGCTGATAAGCATCATGGAGCGCCAAGCAGACTCTATCCAGGCGCTCGTAGCCATGCAGGCGGAGCACTACGGTGCCCGCCCCCCCTGCAGCCCTTGTCCCAAAACTCTTTCCCTTGTGCCCCCTTGTCACCTCCAATCCACTTTACCCAACATCCGGGTTCTTACCGCCACCAGCTGCCTCCAACACCTGTATCTTCACCAACCAGCCCTGAGAAGTACGACCCTTACCCTCTGCACTCAACCCCCATCACCATGCAGTATAGCCATCCTGAAGTGCAGCACTCATTGCACAGCACTCCAGACAGGACATACGCAAATCTGTGATTGTACCGTTCCCCACCCCACCCCCTTGCCCTTTCTGATTCCCAAACAGTTGTGTTTCTTTCAATAAATGGATATTCTTTTCAATAAATGGATATTTTGGTTTTGAAAACATTCTTTATTATTGCATAAAGTAAAAGATACCTTAGCCCAGGAAACAGGCACTGCAAATCAGCGTAGCAAACACAGATTCCTACTAACGTAACCACAGGGCACCAGACATTACTGCTGGTTTTCAGCCTCAAATTGCTCCCTCAAGGCATCCCTAATCCTGACAGCCCCGAGCTGGGCCCCTCTAATAGCCCTGCTCTCTGGCTGTGCAAATTCAGCCTCCAGGTGTTGAACATCGGAGGTCCATGCCTGACTGAATCTTTCACCCTTCCCTTCACAAATATTATGGAGGGTACAACACGCGGATATAACCACGGGGCTGCTGTTTTCGGCCAAGTCCAGCTTCCCATACAGAGATCGCCAGCGGCCCTTTAAATGGCCAAAAGCACACTCCACAGTCATTTGTCACCGGCTCAGCCTGTAGTTGAACCGTTCCTTGCTGCTGTCAAGGCTCCCTGTGTAGGGTTTCATGAGCCACGGCATTAACGGGTAAGCGGGGTCTCCAAGGATCACAATGGGCATTTGAACTTCCCCTACTGTGATCTTCCGCTCTGGGAAAAAAGTCCAGGCCTGCAGCTTCCTGAACAGGCCAGTGTTCCAAAAGATGCGTGCATCGTGCATCATGCACCTTTCAGGGCCAGCCTGTGTTAATGTCAATGAAACGCCCACGGTGATCCACAAGCGCCTGGAGAACCATAGAGAAATAGCCCTTCTGATTAACGTACTCAGATTCTAGGTGGGGTGGTGCCAGAATAGGAATATGCGTCCCATCTATCGCCCTTCCACAGTTAGGGAAACCCATTTGTGCAAAGCCATCCACAATGTCCTGCACGTTACCTGGAGTCACAGTTCTTCTGAGCAGGATGCGATTAATGGCCCTGCAAACTTGCATCAACACGATTCCGACGGTCAACTTTCCCACTCCAAACTGGTTCGCAACCGATCGGTAGCTGTCTGGAGTTGCCAGCTTCCAGATTGCAATAGCCACCCGCTTCTCCACCGGCAGGGCAGCTCTCAATCTCGTGTACTTGCGCCGCAGGGTGGGGGCGAGCTCCTCACACAGTCCCATGAAAGTGGCTTTTCTCATCCAAAAGTTCTGCAGCCACTGCTCGTCATCCCAGACTTGCATGACGATGTGATCCCACCACTCAGTGCTTGTTTCCCGAGCCCAGAAGCGGCGTTCCACGGTGCTGAGCATGTCCGTGAATGCCACAAGCAATTTCGTGTCGTACGCATTACGTGACTCGCTATCATCGTCAGACTCCTCACTGTCACTTTGGATCTTAAGGAATAGCTCGACTGCTAAACGTGACGCGCTGACGAGACTCGTCAGCATACTCCTCAGCAGTTCGGGCTCCATATCCCGCAGACCGAAACGGAACACAGATCGCGCTGCACAGAAACCGTTGAAAAATGGCGCCAAATGTGGACGGAAACACAGGGATTGCTGGGATGTGAAGCGATGCATCACGGGGCGTTGGGACAGGACCCAGAATGCCCCGCCCCTCCGCCTCCTTCCCACAAGCCATGGCACCAGAATGGGAAGATGTGCTCTGTGGGATAGCTGTCCATAATGCACCGCTCCCAATGCCGCTCCAAGTGCCGCAAATGTGGCCACGACAGTGCGCTGTCAGCTGTCAGTGTGGACAGACTGCAGCGCTTTCCCTATTCAGCTGTATGAAGGCAGGTTTAACTCTCAGCGCTGTACATCTGCAAGTGTAGCCAAGCCCTGAGAGAGACACTTTGGACCCTTTCATAGCCCTAAATGCAACTACTGAAGTTCACCTGGTCATCAGAGATAACACTGCATTACCATGTAGGTTTCTAGCACCTGATGCCCTGTCTCTCGCACTTTAGAGTAAAACTAGCATTAAATGGCTAGGAGCTAAGTCTTTAGAGGTGCAGAGCAATTTCCACCAACGTCCAAAAATCATTCTGGGGTGCAGTCTGGACCAGTAAGGGTTGTCAGTGCCTGCCATGCAACCCTTGGTGCCTTAGAAGGCTTTGCTGCTGCTGTTCACAACCATCCAACCAGCATGTAGGTCACACCTTGAGTGTCTGTGTATAGCTGCAGGCCCTGGTCGAGCAGCTCTAACTCCAGCAGCTTGCCATCAACACAGCAGTCACACGCTGGCTTCCTTGGTTACTACTTGCAGGCTGACCCCAGCACACTCCTACTCTGAGATTTTCACTAAAACATGTGCTTTGCAAGGTCTAGCCCTCTCCTGGACAGTTCATATATTAAAGTTCATTGCCCCTGTAAGGAATCAGTATTCAACAGTTTGTTACTTTAACTTGAGTTATCAAACTGTTCAGTTTAAACACAGCACAGGATTGGTTTAGAGTAAAAATAAAACAAGTTTATTAACAAAAGAAAATAGGATTTTAAGTGAATTCAAGCATAAAAGATAAAGTTAAAAATTATTATAAGCAAATAAAAGCGAAAACGTGTCTAAAAGTCTAAAACTTAATCTAATAAATTTTGGTTCAGGACTTTTGTTCAAGAGGGCCTTTCTCATCCACAGTCTTCCCGCAAGATGATGGCTGACCCTTTCCTCGGTCAGGATGTCTCCCAGAGTCCCAAAGGTGATGGTGCCTTGTTGTCTTAGGTGAACGAGAGAACTTGGGATTTTCTGCCCTTTTCTTTTATAGTCCAGTGAACATTTAAAGTGGATTCATCTGAAGGTTACTCTTCAAAGTAAAGTTTATACAAGTAGTAAGGAAGGCAACATAAAGTCTGGTGGCGAAGGAGCCTCCATGCTCTTTCTTCCCCACCTGTGTTTGCTGAAATGCAAATTGTGCTGTTTCCTGCCGTCGCCTCCTAGGGTTGCCAATTTTCTAATCGCAGGAAACCGAACACCCTTGCCCCACCCCTTCCCCAGGGCCCCATCCTGATCACTCCATCCCCATTCCCTCTGTAGCTCGCTCTCACCCACCCTTGCTCAAATGCTCATTTTCACTGGGCTGGGGCAGGAGGGTGGTGTGTGGGAGGGGGTGAGTGCTCCAGCTGGAGATGCAGACTCTGGAGTGGGGCCTGGGATGAAGGGTTCAGGGCTGGGGCCGAGGAGTTCAGAGTGTGGGAGGGAGCTCCAGGCTGGAGCAGGAGGTTGGGGTGTGGGAGGGGGTGAGGGCTCCGGCTGGGGGTGCGGGCTCTGGGGTGGGGCTGGGGATGATGGGCTTGGGGTTCAGGAGGGGGCTCCAGGATTGAGACAGGGGATTGGGGTGTGGGAGAGGGTGCAGGCTCTGAGAGGAGTTTGGGAGCAGGCTCAGGGCTGGGGCAAGGGGTTGGGGTGCAGGAGGGGGTGCGGCATGTGGGCTCCGGGCAGCACTTACCTTAGGCGGCTCCTAGGAAGCGATGTCATGTCCCTCCAGCTCCTGGGCAGAGGGGCGGTCAGGGGGCACTGCGCGCTGCCCCCGCCTCGCAGGCGCCACTCCCACAGCTCCCATTGGCCGTGGTTCCTGGTTAATGGGAGCTGAGGAGCCGGCGCTTGAGCAGGGGCAGCGCACGGAGCCCCTGTGGCCGCTCCTCTGCCTAGGAGTCGGAGGGACATGTCATCCGCTTCCGGGAGCAGGGCAGGGAGCCGGTCAGCCCCACTGCGCCAGCAGCACCACCAACCTTACTTTTAACAGCCTGGTCAGCGGTGCTGACCAGAGCTGCCAGGGCCCCTTTTCGACCGGGTGTTCCGGTCGAAAATGACACCTGGCAACCCTATCCTCTCCCCCTGCTGTCTTGACGACCCTGTTTCCTACTTATACAGTAACTCCTCACTTAAAGTCGTCCCAGTTAACATTGTTTCGTTGTTACGTTGCTGATCAATTAGAGAACATGCTCGTTTAAAGTTGCACAATGCTCCCTTATAACGTTGTTTGGCAGCCGCCTGCTTTGTCCACTGCTTGTAGAAAGAGCAGCCCTTTGCAGCTAGCTGGTAGGGGTTTGGAACCAGGGTGGACCGGCAGCCCCCCTATCAGTTCCCCTAAGTTCCCTGTGCAGCAGCCGCCCAGCAGGCTATCAATTGCCGGCAGTTCAGCTGTCTCTCCCCCCCCACTGCCATGTGCTGCTCCTGCCCTCTGCCTTGGAGCTACTCCTGGAAGCCTCCAACTTGCTGTGCAGGGGAGGGGGGAAGAGGGAGGCTAATGTCAGGGTGTCTTCCTCCCCCCTGTTCAGGCACAAAATTTGCTTGCTTGTCCTTTCATTATTTTCATCTTATGGTTATCATTCTGGCATTTGACTCACCCATCAAGTAAGATGACTTGCATGTCCAAAAAAACTTGTTCCAGGAGTGTGGGAAAGTAGAATTTCTTAATGCGGAGAGAATTAAATACTGTATCATAATGCATAAAAGTGGGACAGTTAAGGCTGTGTGTAACTTCTAAATCTGGCATTTGCTGATTTTTTTTTTTATTTTTTTTTTTGAGTGCATCCTTAAATTCCTCTGTGTTCTGTGGAATATGGAAAAGTCCACTTGACAAAAAACCTATTCATTGCAATATATGGTGAATAATAATTGTACAAAACAAAGCCAATATAGCCATCTGACTTTGTGCTTGACTAGATGCAATCAAGCTGACATAGGTACTCTCTAATGCCATCTGATGCTGGCCAGCTTTAGGCTACTTCTTCACTATGAGCTAGGGGTGTGGTTGCCCTGCTCACATACACATACTTGTGCTAACTCTCAAACTAGTGAGAGTATAAATTGCAGTGTAGCAACAGTAGTGTGGGTAGCAGCAGCAGAAACTCACCCACTGGTTTTCATGTGCGCTTAGCAAGGGCAAGCTGTGCCTCTGCAGCTGCTATCCATGCTACCATGAGTACGCTATTCGTTAGCTCTGTGAAAGCCAGCATGAGTATGTGTATTCGGATCACACCCTTAGCTCGTAGTGTAGAGGTAGACTTGGTGTGTTTGGTTGCACTACAGAAAATATATTTTGTATCTCAGAACAAACAGTTTCAAACTTCCTTTTTGTTGCAGGAAGGTAGAATAGAAGAGTTGTGGGACGGTAAATTTCAGAGGCCTTGTCTATAGTCAGACGTACACGGATTAAACTAAATCTCTTAAAATCATGCCTTTAGTTAAATAGGTGCAAGATTGTGTGGAGACAAGGCTGAGCTGTGGGGTGTTAGTTTAGGACTCTTAATGCAATTCAGGTGTGTTGAATGTTGTTGGATTAGTCTAAATTGATATCTGAAAACACAATCCTGATCAGCTTCTTTGTTTTTGCATGTAGTTTGTCAGCTTGGATTGTAAAAACATGTGTAAGACATGATCTAATCTCAGTATAACATATTTCAATTGACCATCTTACATTAAGTAAGTTAACAGCCTAATGACTGCTGTAAGAAAATTTTTCTGGCTTGTAGACTAGAACTTGGAAACTGCTTATTGATTATCTTATAATTCCTTAATGTAACTTCAGTTACGTCTGATGAAGTAGAATCAGCTGCTCTCTTCTTAAGTGGCTGGCTCATATTGGAAGAGGATATAGCATTTTTGGTTGACTGTGTTTAGTCAATACATATAAACGGTGGTGAACACCAACATACTCTTGAAATGTACTTTCAGTATACTTTAAAAACAGAACAGAGATGCATATTTTCACATAAAAAACCCTGTTTGTTTTGAAGGAGGAGATGAATAGAACTTCTTTGTTTTATTAGACATATTTTTTTTGTTCTAAGAATTTTGTACTACTGCCAGATTCAAGCTTTTTGGCCTCATGATTAAATGTCAAATCAGGGGTCAGCAACCTTTCAGAAGCGGTGTGCCGAGTCTTCATTTATTCACTCTAATTTAAGGTTTCGCGTGCCAGTAATACATTTTAACCTTTTTAGAAGGGCTCTTTCTATAAGTCTATAATATATAACTAAATTATTGTTGTATGTAAAGTAAATAAGGTTTTTAAAATGTTTAAGAAGCTTCATTTAAAATTAAATTAAAATGCAGAGCCCTCTGGACCGGTGGCCAGGACCCGGGCAGTGTGAGTGCCACTGGAAATCAGCTCGCGTGCCGCCTTCGGCACGCGTGCCATAGGTTGCCTACACCTGTGTCAAATTATTGACCTTATAGATTATTTTTAGGGCTTAACATTAACTTCACCATTTACAGGGTCAGTAATCATAAAACATTGTATGCTCAATGAGCATTGAAACATAAGGTAATTACTGAGAACCACTGTAAAATCTATCTTCTCTTGTGACAAACCATAAAAACTGGGGAAAAAATCAGTGAAGATAGTCATAGTTGTTACCCTTCTCTCTCTTGCAGACAATATTCATTTTCCTATTAGAGCACTGAAAATGCCCCTAATGTCACATCTTTGACATTCTGCATCACAATGACTATCCTTCTGGCAAAAAAGGACTGGATGATGCTCCTTTCCACTGTTCAGTCAGCTGGAGAGGTTGCTGCTAAAGAATTATAAAAGCTGATTTTCTGTTGTTGTTTTATAAAATATCTGTTGTGACATTCAAACAGTTAAATATGTTCTCTTGGGATATTAGGCCCAACAAAATAAGCTCAAGGTATTACTATAATATTTTGTCATTTACTTTAAAATGTGTTTTGTCTACAGAATTATGATTTAAATGATGACACAGTGCTAAATGAGATAAAATTAGCAGATGCTGATCAGTACCAGTTGCCTGACCTGTGTGCAGAAGAACTTGCTGTTATCCTTGGAGTTTGGTAAGTTTATTGGTATCTTTGTTCCTTTTGTAAAATCTCCCTTGAATCTTGTGAAGTGTTAAAAAATAAAATCTCACTGCTTTGTGTGTTCTGTGTGGGGAAATGGCAGAAGAAGAGAAAGAGAGGCGATAAATAATTGATTTATTCTCTCTCCGTTCCCTCCCTCATAGTTTCTTCGGTAACAGCGGAGGATTTGCAGGCATTGTAGAATGAAATTTCCAAAAAGAGTCCATTTCACCTCACCTAATGTGCATATCAAACAAGGTGATTTGTGAGAGTTAAACTCCGTGGTTCGAGAAGAACTGTGGGCTGAAGGCGTACTGTATCATTGCAAGCCTGTGCTCATCAGATTTCCAATTTATTGCTGGTGACTAGGAAAGTACTTTCTCTTCCAAGCTGTGGAGTACTATGTGTAACCCACACACCTTCAGGGTGTGGTGTTCTGTCCCATCTAGTAGCACCGAGACCACTTAGAGCAGGGGTCTCAAACTCAATTTACCTTAGGGCAAGTGCCAGTCCTCTCATTGTCCCAGCAAGCCAGTAATGTCACTGAAGATGGTGTTCAGAAAAGATAACGTTTATATTGTATTTTTTATTTCAAATTTCTTAGAAATAATAAAACTGTCATACAACTTTATACAATTCTTCGCCTGCCAGAGAGTTTTTAGTGTTTCCCAGACACCTGGCAACGCTTCGGTTCTGTCAGTTTGTTGATGTTTGGCTTCAGTGACTGAGCAGTTGAAACCTTCAGGATTGCAGCAAGGTGTGCATCAGATAGTTGTGTTTGGTATTTTGACTTGTTTATATTTGTGGAAAAAAGTGACGCTGCCTCCATGGCTGACTCTGCCCGGCGACTAGTGATGGTATCTCTGTCCCTCTCCCCCAGCCAATGGGAGCTGCGGGGGGCGGCGCCTGTAGCAGACAGACCCATGGGGGTGGCTGCATGCATCTCTCCTCTATGGACCGCAGTGGGGTGGTTCTCGGGACGCAGATGGCCCGCGGGCTGGGACTTTGAGACCCCTGACTTAGAGAGAGATTAATGAGTTTGCTCTACAGCCTTAGCTAAAAGCCTACTGGCTGTTAGCTAAGGCTGTAGAGCGGACTCGTAATATCTCTCTTTCAGTGGTCTCGGTGCCACTAGATGGGACAGAACACCACACCTAGAAGATGTGTGGGTTACATACTTCCCCTAGCTGAGGAAGCGCGTCCCAAGCTTCAGAGACTTCCCAGTTGAAATCCTGGACGAGCCCCCACTTGAAATGCTGACAGACCCCGGTTGGCGGCGGGCGGGATCGAACCTGGGACTTCAGTGCATGAGCCTCTACCGCATGAGCTAAAAGCCTGTTAGCTAAGGCTGTGGAGCGCGCTCTCTCTCTCTCCCTCTCCCTCTCCCTCTCTCTCAGAGTCAGTGGTCTCAGTGCCACTAGATGGGACAGAACACCACACCCAGAAGGTGTGTGGGTTACATGTGCACAAGTGACTTTGGAAGTCCAGACCTTGTTCTAGTTATTTTAGTATAAGGCTATGTCTACACTGCACAGCTTCTGAAAGGTATGCACTGTAGCCGCTCTTTGTTGGCAGGAGAGATCTCTCCTGCCGACAAAATAAAACCACCCCCAATAAGGTGCGGGAGCTTTGTTGGTGGGAGCGCATCTACTGCCAACACAGTGCTATCCACACCGGCGCTTTTCGTTGGTAAAATTTTTGTTGGTCATGGGGGGTGTTTTTTCACACCCTCAAGTGACAAAAGTTTTAGTGACGAAAGTGCAGTGTAGACATAGCTGAAGAGTAAAAGTCATGCAATAAAATTTCTGTTTATAGGTGGGCAGTGTTTAAAGGTGGTGAAGAGCACTAATAAATATTTGTTGGCAATATGACACAACTTTAAATACAGCTCATGAGTATACATTTTTGAGAACAAGCCAGTTAGAAAGTGGTGCTAGACATTAAAATGATCTTGCCATGGTCAGTTTGTAATATATTTTTTTAAATTCTAAAATACATTGCTGTACTCCAATAACCACAGCTGTGTTAAGAGAGTCCATTCAGGAAATCATCTTCCTGGCTTTCCATTCAGAACTACTTACATAATGAATCTCAATGGTCATGAATTGTTCATGAATCTGAAGTGTCTATCATAGAAATTATAACTCTGCAAGACCAAATGAATCATCTTGTCCATCTCCCTGCAATTGCAGATTTCTATTTAAACCTATATACTGTTGTTTAATTTGGCTTTAAATGACTTGAGCAATGAAGCTTCCACTACTTACCTGGGAACATTTTCCTGCAGCATTATATACCCCATTCTAAGGGTATTTTTTCCTGGTATTTGCATAAGTTTATTAATTTTGTCCTCTTATTTCTACTTCTACTTCATTGGACCACCCTTGATGCCTGGTCTCTGTTGTTTGTATTGTACATCTACTGACACACTATTATAGCCCCTCTTAATTGTTTGGCCAAGGTGTACATACAGAGGAGTATTTATCAATTACAGCAACCCCCTCATCCTTTTGATTGGTTTCTTTCTTGTATTCCCTTTTTTAGCCTGTTACTCACTGCAGTCATTCTTTATGAATTGCAGGTTGCTTTTTATTCTTTGAAAAGTACATTTGTCTTGCAAATACATTTTCTTGGGATGAAAAGGGAAAGGGAACTGCACGTTTGATTAATAGTTTTTGTACTTTGTGTGTGTTGCGTGCAGAAGTGGAACCAGGAAGGTTCAATTTTATCAAAATTTGAACTCTTCTGTGCTTGCCCTTATTTTTCTAGATCTGCTGTTAATTCATCTAAAATAATTATGGTTATTAAGAGACTTTTTCTGATTTTTATCTATTTTTGGGGAGGTTGGGCATATTTTCAGTAGAAATAGAAAATTAACCATCTGCTCCTGTTAATATTCCATACATAAAGTCACAGTCCTATTTGTGACACTATTGTTGGTTGCAGTGGAGATGGCTGTAATGTTCCCCTTAACAGCTGATTTCAGGCAAGGGAAGAAGCAGCTGAAGCAGAGAAAATCTTAAGTTATCAAGTTTCTGTTTTCATGAAAACTTCCGTGGTAATTTTTTTTAAAGGAAGGAAAAAACAGACTCTGACACACAGGCAGAATTGTTTCCAAATACAGTGTTCTCCAAAGGTTTCCATGAAGCATCAGTATCATTTTAAAGAACCAAATACGTCTTCAGGTGGTAAGAGGAAAGGGATGTTTGTTATTGAACTATGGAATTAGGTTGTATTTAGTCACATACGTGTAATAGCTAATATACAAACCCTTTAGTAGTTGTTAAAAATATATTGTATTATTCGCTTGGTTACAGTAGTTTTGAGTGTTTTATCTTTAGCTTGAAGGCTGGTATCCCTTTACATGCTTTACTAGATAGTTTACACTTCATATTTTAATGTTACTACTTCAACCAAAAAAAAATGGAGAGATAGCAGCTCTTGTAGTAAGAATACCTCACACTTTCTATTATAACCGCTTGCCGCTTGTAACTTTGAGAAACTTTAATTATCCAGACTGAAACTTTTCATGCTTTGTCTTTGCCTCATTTTGACGTTATTTTAAAAGTTTCAGTAAAAGTGTATGAACTGCTTCAAAGAAGGGAGCCAAATAGAGTTAGCCATGTCTGTACAAGCAGCAGGATAGGCTAACTGCCCCAAGGATGTACACATCCGAGCCTCAAGGCATGTACTTGGAGCCGATAGCACCTCACGTTGCTGCAGCTACACTCTGTTTTTAGTGCGCTAGCTTGATGAGAGCTGGTGTGAGTATATTTCCTTGACCTAGGAATTACCACCAGCTCCAAATGTAGACATATCCAACATTACTGTTTTTTCTGTCTTGCTCACTTAGACTGTAAGCTCTTTGAGGCAGAGGAAATGTGTATCTGTTTGTCCAGCACCTAGAATGATGAGGCGTTTAGGCACTATTGGAATACAAATAAAAATGATTGTATTTCTCATCCTCCTTTTTCCCTACTGTGCCCTCTCTGAGCCCCCATCATCTTTTTTATCTCTCACTGAGTTCTTGAGTCCAATGTAGAGCTAGATAAAGTTCCTTGGACAAGGTGTCTCTTTCCTTTGTTCTGCAAAACCTATGGTATGCTTCTCGGGTGCTGTGTAAATATTATATTTGTTACTCTGGAGGAAGCAAAATGGTATTAAATATTTTTTTTTAAATGGGATTAATAAAATCCCATGATCCATGAAAATTCCTTCCCAACTCTGAATTAGGTAGTTTTGGTGGATTAGGAGGATGTTCAGTGTGGTGAGAGCAAAGAAAACAAAATGTAGATATATTAGGTACAATACTATATAAAATTTTCAAGTTAAACTTTCTCTAGAGATAGACCTCAATGAGGGAATATATTCTGTATTGAAATTATGTTTTGCTGTGATATTAATGAAACATAAGGTTGAAAAATATAAATGGACAAAATTCGGGAAACGAAAATGTTCTGATTAATATGCAACTTTAACTGTGTCCATTGTGCTTATGAATGGTGACAATCTTTAACTACATAGTTGCATATTATGTCTATAATGTAACTGTACAATATATGCACAAAGTATAATTATTATTAAAGTTGGAGGATAATTAGATTTGAGATACAACATTTCTCCCATTTGAAGGGTATAGAATTAAAGAGCATAATCACTTTTCATGTTCCGTGGCTCCCATGAGAATCTTTGCAACTTTACCTGAAGAACATTACCACTGTATTCTTTATATTTTGTAATGTCAAGTACTTGGAAAAAGCAATTATAAAGTTTCAGTGGTGATCATTATTTGTTTATAGTGTGATTTAGGCCTTAATATAATTTGGTGTTTCACATGGGGCTGGAATTATAACCCTGTCGTCCCCTTTTGTACCATTTGATGGACTTCATATATCACTTGTAGTACATTATGGGATTTGGTGAGCTATTTTGAGTTGTTTGTGTAAGAAATATCCAATTATTTGGAGTTGTGTACCCATTTCCTTTTTTGGCTTTACAGATACATCCTACTGTGATTAATATCCTTGCCATCTCTCATCTTCTGCTCTGTTTTTGGCTTTTCCCTTGTGTTTGCTCACTACAGCCTGCTGGCAGCTTACTGGGAGAGGAGCTCTCTGTCAGTGCTCCTTGACAGATTGAAAGGAGGTTGCATGTTCCAGAAATCTTTTACCTTTTAGTACTTCTCCTTAAAGGTTATGGAGTTTTTCTCTTTGGAGAAGATTGTGTCCAATTACCCATTGGTCAGTAATCCTAACATAAACAAGTTTCTGGAAAGACAGAAAATGGATTTAAAAAACTGGCTTAATATATCTCAATTTACACTGCTTATAAGCTTAAACTAGGTAAGGTATCTCGGCTTGTTTACAGAGAGAGAGTGGATAAAAAAGAAAACTAAACGCATAACATCCCTTGAAACTAATCCCTTTCTCTGACTACTCTGCTTCTCTTTCTGTGTCCCCCTTAACACGCTTATTAAATCCTTCCTCTAGTTCTCCCAGTTTTCTGAAGGCAAAGAGCTATGATAGAAGTTCATAAAACAGTTTTGCTCTCCACCCCCTAGAAGATGGCACTAAGGAAGAGAAAACAATGATTTAATGCCACTTTGAAGGGCTTTTAACAACCTGTCTTGGGTACCATCTTTCGAAAACCTCCTTGACAGGATGTAGCATACCCAAATGTTTGTGGGTTTTTTGGTGTGGTTTTTTTCAGTGATCTGTGACTTATGGACAAAGGCCCAAACCGTCTGTTGCACATACATAATAAAACATTTTTTATTCATAACATTGTTTTCTAAAAGATGTTTTTAGCTTTTTGCAAATTTGAGAAGCATGCTTTATATATAAAGATTGTATTGATTGAACTGAAATTGTTTTGTGTATACTCAAATAATTCTTGTTTTACAGCATAGATTTCCAAAAGAACAACCCAATACACAAGCTAACTGAAGAGGAGCTTTTAGCATTTACATCAGTAAGTAACTTATCTCTGTTTTTTACTATACACCTCTACCTCGATATAACGCTGTCCTCGGGAGCCAAAAAATCTTACTGCATTATAGGTGAAACCGCGTTATATTGAACTTCCTTTGATCCACTGGAGTGCGCAGCCCTGCGCCTTTCCCCCCCTCCCCCCCGGAGCACTGCTTTACCGCGTTATATCCAAATTCATGTTATATCAGGTGGCGTTATATCAAGGTAGTGGTGTATTTATATCTTCAACTTCTTTAAGTGAAGTACTAAGCTGTAACCCATGAACTATTTTGGTGAAATTGTTTATGAATAAAATCTAATCTGGTTTTGGTCTGTTGCTTCCATAATTATGAAAAAGCACATTGTGTCTGTCTGTCTGTCTGTCTGTCTGTCTGTCTGTCTGTCTGTCTGTCTGTCTCTCTCTCTCTCTCTCTCTCTCTCTCTCTCTCTCTCTCTCTCAAATCAATGCTGAAATTCAGCCTTGTTTGCTTCACCAGCGCTGCACTATAAAGTTTACATTTAAAAACCCCCAAATACTATTTTCATTTCAATGTCTTTTACAAACATTTAATGAGAGAATTTCTGACTATTTTAGATTCTGATTCCCTATTGGGAGTTGAAATGTAATGATACAGGTCAGGCCCTTACAACAAATTCTTCACACTGATTTAGTGCTGAAAGTACTTCCCTACCTTGTGAGCATCTAATTCTCAAGAGTCTTTTGTAAATTAAATAGAATAGTGCAGTCAGAAACAGTATTCTGATCCTTGCGAAGCCTTAAACACAGGAGCATACATATTCTATTTTGGGAGTCAACTGAACTGAAGTCATTGAAAGCTAAATGTGTATTGTTTACACATTTCTTTAGCATGGTTTCTATCTGTTATATTTGACTTATGCTGAAAGTGAAGGATTTTGTAGTGTGCTTTAGGGTACGTCTACACTACGGGATTACTCCGAACTTACGGAATTCGATTTTTTGCAACCGATTGTATAAATTCGATTGCACGCGGCCACAGTAAGTAGATTAATTCGGCGGTGCGCGTCCATGTACTGAGACTAGCGTCGAATTCCGGAGCGTTGCACTGTGGATAGCTATCCCATAGTTCCCGCAGTCCCCCCCGCCCATTGGAATTCTGGGTCGAGATCCCAATGCCTGATGGGACAAAAAACATTGTCACGGGCGGTTCTGGGAACATCCTCCCCCTCCCTCCGTGAAAGCAACAGCAGACAACCGTTTCGCACCTTTTTTC
The DNA here is from genome assembly GCA_003942145.1 of Platysternon megacephalum. Taxonomy (NCBI): domain Eukaryota; kingdom Metazoa; phylum Chordata; order Testudines; family Platysternidae; genus Platysternon; species Platysternon megacephalum. The sequence goes on along the minus strand of QXTE01000055.1, from coordinate 6,390,781 downwards.
CTTGGTGAACTGTGCAGACGCCATACCTCGGCAAGCATGGAGCCCGCTCAGCTCAAGACAGCAGTCATGAACATTGTAAACACCTCGCGCATTATCGTGCAGTTTATGCTGAACCAGGACCAGAAAAGCCAGGCGAGGAGGAGGCGGCTACGGCAGCGCGGCGACGAGAGTGATGAGGACATGGACAGAGAATTGTCTCGCGCCACGGGCCCCGGCGCTTTGGAGATCATGTTGTTAATGGGGCAGCTTCTCGCTGTGGAACGCCGATTCTGGGCCCGGGAAACAAGCACAGACTGGTGGGACCGCATAGTGTTGCAGGTGTGGGACGATTCCCAGTGGCTGCGAAACTTTCGTATGCGTAAGGGCACTTTCATGGAACTTTGTGACTTGCTTTCCCCTGCCCTGAAGCGCCAGAATACCAAGATGAGAGCAGCCCTCACAGTTGAGAAGCGAGTGGC